>JAZGTJ010001573.1:0-53625 GCA_036877575.1 Botia almorhae | reverse complement strand
GAGGAGATAAGATGAGAGGAGAAGAGAAATGAGATGAGAAGAGGAGATAAGATGAGAGGAGAAGAGAAATGAGATGAGAAGAGGAGATAAGATGAGAGGAGAAATGAAATGAGATGAGAAGAGGAGATAAGATGAGAGGAGAAGAGAAATGAGATGAGAAGAGGGGCAGATGAGAGTAAATAAGGGGGAGTCTGATCTCACCGGAGTCTGACAGCTCTGGACTGACGGAGTGCAGTAAATCTTTCTCTTTCTCATAGTCGTTCTTGCACAGCAGCTGTCCCTCCTTCAGCACAAACTCGTCCCCCTTACACAGCTGTCTCTCACACACACAGCAGCAGAAGCAGGCCAGGTGATACACCCTCTCTAGTGCGCGCATCACAAACTCTGTGGGTGCGATCTTCTCCAGACAGCCGCTGCATTTGGTGCCAAACAGCCTGAAGATAGAAAAACATCATGCATGATGAAATAAAAATATTTCAGATAAAAATATTTCTATAGTACAGAATCCTAAATACATGCAAAGGCAAACGGCAGATTGCAAGAGTGAGTCATTTCTCTGAATAATACTCCTGATGCTGCGCCACAAAGCTCAATAAATCTGCAGCATTAGACAGATCTTCCCTCAGAGCTGCTGTCTGTCCCACTCCAATAAAGTTAATCCAGAAATATTACAGATCAATACAGGACTGTCCCTGCACAGCAGTGGAGCTACTGTATGTTCTCCTGATTATGACTTTGAGTCTTAAATGAAGATGGCTTCATTAGGTGAGACAGCACTCATGAGGAGAAGAAGTACTAATGAGGACCTCCCAACTAACAGTTTAGGTTGTAAGAATGTTTCTGTTAAGTAACACAAATGTTAAAGATGTTATTTTGAAAGTTCTGGGACTTATCAAAGCTGATTACAGTTTAAGACATCAACTCTCTGTTTTATCTCATTGTTGAGAGGGAGAAATAAATGAGAAATAAAGAGATCTCATTTGTGATTTTCTTTCTTCTGCGTATCCGAAATGCACCAAAGGTATCTGGATCTGCTGCTCTTTGTAGACAGATGTATCTCATTATAACTGGTACAGTGTGTTGTTTGAAAGTAATTATACACTCCTTCTAAATTCCTCTCTGATGCCATGATGGACTTGCAGTGTGTGTGTGTGTGTGTGTGTGATTTTTCCATCCACTCATCAAGGCAGAGCAGATGCATGTGTACTGCAAAAGAACTGAAGATGTTTTAAACTGCTGCTTCACTCTGAAGACACTAAACGCAGTACTGTGTGGAAAATCCCTGCGGTCCACACACACTGCAGAACTGACCGCACTTTACTGCTTTCTGACTCTATCAAAGAGTTTAAACCATCTTCATCACCCTCAATAAAAATAATCAGACCTTCAAGAGTCTCACACGCTGGAGATGACAGACGTGAGACGTGTGTGAGTTAGAGCCACAGAGCAGGAAGTATCTTCACTTCCTCTCAGACTTAAGCTTTGTAATTTAAACAAACACTCAGACACCTTAGCAACACCCTGGCAACCACCCACAAACCCCTTTACACAAGCACACATCACTTACTGCCCATAACTGTATGTTTTCCACAACAAACAATGTGAATGACATCCAGGCTAACAATTGTAGGTTGTGAGAACGTTTACCTAACATTTCCAAGTTCTTAAAACATTAAAATCAGTCAGTGTTTTAGTATTTACATGAACATCATTGAAGTTTTAAAAACGTTTCACTCACATCATTGAAAACGTTTCACTAACAATTTAAGAGTGATGTTTTGCTATATATGACATAACATTATATACTAACATTATGTATGAACGCTTATGATAACTTTGAGACAACTTTTACAGAACGCTGGCCAATGTTCAGAGAACATTCCCTGTTAACTGGAAATGAATCATGCAGATTGAGTATAATGCTTTATTTTATTATCTGAGCTGTGTGAATTAGTACTGAAACTTGGCTAATTAGACAGAGTTTAAACACGAGCGGAGGGAGATGTGTCTGTTAGTTGTGTATCGCGCCGCTGAGGTGCGGGTGGCTAATCGCTGAGGTAAATGAAGCGTGTGTTTACCCAGCACCCCTGAGTACACTTCTGCCCGAATACATCTCCTGAAACTTATCATTCACTGCTCAACCGATATTAACATACTTATCACTCTAGAGAAGCTACATTCATGATTAAGATCAAAATGTAAACAGAAACCTGCGGAAGAAGAGACTGTCAGTGTATCTTTCCTCTTATTCCGTGAAACAAACTTGTTTTCGACGGTTGAAGGGTGATGATCACGTAAAAAACATGTTGTCAGTGTAAAAAAATAAAGCTACTTAAACAATGACAGTACAGCAGTCAGGGAAAATGGTCGAAACTAAACCAATGACTACACATTCTCACGAGCACTGGAAGCAGATTGCAGGAAAATATGTAGCCAAAATAAATGCAACAAAATTGTAGAATCCCCTTTAAAATAAATGACAGAACAGATGTAATCAAAGATGAGGAGTAAAACATACAGCAGCTATACAATGTGTGTGTATGTGTGTAAAAGTGAATACAGCAGCTATACAATGTGTCTGTGTGTGTGTAAAAGTGAATACAGCAGGTACACAATGTGTGTGTGTGTGTGTGTGTGTTTGGACAGCTGCTTTTCCTAAGTTTGGCAGCTTCATTCAGTTTGGAGTTTACTCAGCTCTGCCACAACAGCAAACAGAGTATGAGGGAATAATGGAGCACAAATACACACACAAGTAAGTGTGCATGTGCATGCTGTCTATTAGGTAATGTCTTACAGACCAGATCTTAGCTTATGGTCAAAAAATAGTCTCTCAGAAGTCCAGATTTTGTGTTTGTAGTGGAAACCCCAGACCACCATTTGTGCAGTTATCAGACCCAGATCTGACTGTAATCTCTACACGTTCTCTCAAAGTTCTCTCGAAGTTCTCTCGAAGTTATCAAAAATATTCTTGCAGTAATATAATAGAACATTTTTTTCAATTTTATATATCATATATCAAAAATGTTATTTTAGCTTTATCTTTATTTCTTACGTAGTTACTGGAATGTTTTAATAATGTAACAGGATTAAAAATTTTTGAATAATGTTCTTATTTAATGAGCAGTAATGTTTATAAAATGTCTAAAAAAATCTGGACGTTTTGAACTTTCAAAATAACTTTTAGTTACTTAATGGAAACATTAAGAAAATGTTCTTACAACCTAAAATCATTAGCTGGGTCGCTAGCTTTTTAAGATATTAAAATCTGTCTTCAGCATTACATCACACTCTTCTCTCTCTAACCGGCCATTAGGCGTCAGTCTGCTCTGACCTCATACTCATCTCCCCCAAACGCAGACCCGAGCTATTCATATAACCCGAGCTGTTCATATGACCCGAGCTGCTCGTATGACCTGAGCTGTTCATATAACCCGAGCTGTTCATATGACCCAAGCTGTTCATATGACCCAAACTGTTCGTATGACCCGAGCTGTTCGTATGACCCGAGCTGTTCATATGACCCAAGCTGTTCATATGACCCTAGCTGCTCGTATGACCTGAGCTGTTCGTATAACCCGAGCTGTTCGTATGACCCGAGCGGTTCATATGACCCGAGCTGTTCGTATGACCCGAGCTGTTCGTATGACCCGAGCGGTTCGTATGACCCGAGCGGTTCGTATGACCCGAGCGGTTCATATGACCCGAGCTGTTCGTATGACCCGAGCTGTTCGTATGACCCAAGCTGTAATACTCAGCTAACAGGGAACATTCTTAGAACATCGGCTAACATTCTCTAAAAGTTCTAAAACTTTTTTTCTAAAAACATTCTTGCAGTAATGCAAGTGGGATTTCTTTAATGTTATTGATCATATATCAGAAATGATATTTTTAGGTTGTTAGTGGAACATTTTAAAAACATTACAGAATAAAAATATTTAAATTATGTTCTTATAACCAAGCAATAATGTTAATACAACTTCTGAAAAACTGGACATTTTGTCTGTTCCTAGAATTTTGCAAAACAACATTTTTAATGTTTTTGTTATTTAATAGAAACGTTAGAGAATTGTTCTTGGGTACCCCCATCTGTTGAAGCGTCCCATTGGCTGAGACAAAAAGCACACGGTTTATTTCACGAGATGAGCATTTTTGCAAACTAATAAACAGCAGTATAACACACGAGAGGCCAGGCAGAGTTTCCTCCAGATCTATAGCACTGGATAATCTCTGGCTTTACAGAAATGTCAAGAGGCCAGCATGATCTCCTGAGCAGATGTGACCAGCATTGTCATCCACTATACAGCATATGAAGTCGCTCTGGGGACACAACAGAGAGTTCATTAAATGAAAGCTTTCAGTAACGAGCCCTTAACTCTCATGCATCTTTCAAAAACCTCGTAAGCTTCAGCACTTTTTTACTGCCTACATAGGCAGCTGTCTTAAAGGCAACATACTAACCTGAAGGAAGTCGACACTCTGCATAGGCAGCCATTGTGTGTGTCATATAAAAAACACTTTCACACAAAGCACACACAACTGAAACATTTAAAAAACATTTAAAACACACATCAACTGCGTAAAAAGCTGAGCGAACTTTGACAGAACATTAGTGTACGTTCTGAGAATGTTTCCTGTTAGCTGGGGCCAGCCATGAGGCGACCACATTGAAACCCAAACACTCAGCAGGGGTGAGTCTTTGTGCTGGAGGCTCTAAGTTGAGCCTGGAGTTCTCAGTTGTTTTAAATTACCCCTGACCCCCACGATCTGCCCCAGAGAGACTAAACAAACATTAATATGGGGCGTTTTGAGGAGCAGCTCCTCAAGTGTGTGAAAGAGGGATGTAAAGGGGCTCTGCAGTGGGGACTCTTTAACAAGGACTAGTTAATCTGTGGGTGGGGTTTACACTGGTGACCCGGCTGTGAGATTAGGGCAAATCTGAAGTGCCTCACCCCGACCCTGATCAGTTCCTCCTGGAAAAGGGTTTAGCCACATCTCAGAGAGAAGGTGGATTAGTGTGTGTGTGTCTCCCACCATTGTCTGGACCTTTGTGTGTGCAAAAGGATGTTTGTTTGAGTTTTAATTAGCAGTGGTAATCCTTAGATTATTAAACTTCAGGTCTGGAATGTTTACTTAATAAAACTCTGGATACTGAATATCTGGAGAATTTTGGATTAATAATTTATCATATTCTTCATATCTTCATATATCACAGTCAAATGTTACCATTTATAAACGTACCTGTATATCACAGTATATAAAAAGACAGACAGACAGATACTGTATGATAGTGTCATAAATCACTAAATGATGTGAATGATGTATGGTTAATATCAAACTTTGATTAAAACTTTAAATTATTTCTCTGATCGCACATGTACCCCAAAGATGTCTCAACCTGGAACACAGGACAGAAAATCAAGAGTCAGCCCTCTTTTAGCTTTCAGGGTAAATATTGGAACTAAGCTAACACTCGAACCTTCACTCCACAACAAAAGAGCCAAACTGAGCATGGACCATTGTCAGAGGGGCTCGTTTCCATAGCAACACTGGCAGATTGTGGAATGCTGGAACATGATGAAGGGTGAGCTAAGAGGAGCTAAATCTTGTAAAAGAGGTTTTGGGTGAAAAAGATCTGCTTTTGTGGTTTGTGGCGACATTTGCAGGAGATACGGGTTTCACAGAACACATAATTAACAAGAAATTAACTGTAATTATGCAAGAATTAAGATCTTTAAAATAAAATTAACCATAATGTGTTTATAAGAATGTTATTCATACTAAACCTTAAATTCTGTAACATTTTTAAATGTTCCACTAACTACTTAAAGAAAATGTTAATAGTAATATTTTAACAACTTTTTTAAAACTTTGGGAAAACATTAGCCAATGTTTTGAGAATGTTCTTGGTTAGCTGGGATGTCACTTAACATGTGGAACTCTGATCATTCCAAACTAGAAAGCTCACAAACATTAGAAAAAATATGAAGATGGTTTCTATAACAACAGCTTTTAAGACAATAACATGTGGTGAGTTTGAAACTCTAGATGTGAGACAGACTGGTACACAAACGAATAAAACACGCGCTCTCTCACTCTCTCTCTCACCCACACACGTAACCTGGCTAGACACAGACACTATAAAGAACAAACGTTACAAAACAGCCCTAAATGAAAAACAAAAACATGCGTGTTGAAACAGGCAAGTGTCTGATTTAGTTTATCAGGTAATAGAGGTTTCTTATGACCTCATCTGTTCAGTTCTGTATGAAGACAGACTGAACACACACCACCAGTAGAATCACATTAACTACTTTTCTAAAAGAGATTCAACATGGTTTCAAACTGTACTCGGATTCCCTGAGCCCGGGGTTTAAAGACAGAGTACACACACCAGACGTATGCTAATTTTCTCCACAAAAGCCAAAAATAATACAAAGCCATGTATCATGTTTGCTATTGTTCTTTGCTCAAAGCCATGAGCTCACAACACAATAAAGATTCACCAGAACACACTGGACTCATGAATACATCCCTCCCTCACACCAGCCAAAAACAGTCCCATCTGCTTCAGGCTATCAGACACGACTGCTCGCAGGTGTCTCTCTCTCTCTCTCATGATTGTTCACCTGCTCTCTCACTCACAATATTAGCTGTGCTCTTGTCACTTCAGAGGATCACTTTTCAATGTCTCAATGTTTTTTGCACATTTATAATTATAATTAATAAAGAAACTTGACACTTCAATGCTAGTTTTGGCCCAGTCTGTCATTATGTACATGGACCAATGAGATTTGAGGGCTACGCAGAAAAAAAATCTGTCTGTTTAAAATTCAGCTATTATATAAATTCAGAAAACTTGGAATATAGTCAAAAGTCATGTGACATTTCTAACACACACACACACACACACACACACACACACTTCTCAATTCAGTATTATCTGAGTGACAGCAGATTCGGTGCATCTTTGTGTGTCTGTGTGTCTCTCTTTTGTGTGGGCGGGACAAAGAAGCGGCTCACAGCTGTTGGCTGAGTGGCTGTTGACAGACGGGTGTCTAATTCAATCAGCACTCAGCTCAGCCACGCGCAGACCCTCCACTTAATACAACATGTCCAAACCCAACGCTGTCAACACTGATGTTGGGGAGGGATGGAAATATTTACCAGTATAAAGCAGAGATTGGCTCTCTGGACTCTGTGTGAAAGTTAATTTAGCAGTTCAGAAAGGAACAAATCTGACCTGAGACGTAATTCAATAATAAAACTTCACTCAAATTCAAGATGGATTAAATTAAAACTGTTTTAGCGAATGGCTATGTGACTGTCTACAGGCTAACTCAGGTTATTGCAAAGTTTGGCAAAAAAAAGAATAATTTCACTTTGACAGGCATCACAATTGTGAGATATTTTCCCCAATGTGTTTGGTTTGTTCTTAAAGTTATAATCTGTAACTTTTTTTGCTTAAAAATGAGCAGAAGTGGGCAACTACATAACAATTGGCAACAAAAATCATTGGTTGATTTATTATTTCTACATTTATTATAATATATTTACCTGTAAATGTCTTGAATATAATTGCAGCTTTAACACTGACCAATCACACGACTGTTCCATGGCACATGACATAAACTAATCATATTAGTATTATTATTTTAACTGCTTTTCACAATAACAGTCACAGTCAACACAGAAGAGCAATTAACAATATTTCCCAAGAGAAAAGCATGAGAACATCTCTCGCTGTCTCTCAGTGATCTGATTATCTGTGATGAGGGCAGAGTTATGACTCTCTCACCCTGAGGGGTCAAAATCATTCTGTGTAATAATACAGACATTCAATAGTGACATTTATGAAGAAAGCAAGAAAGAATTGTAATGTAATTTTCAATGTTAAAGATACTATAAAAACTGAAACAACAAAAACTGTATGCTTATAGATTGAAAATATTGAGGTTATAGAAGACACACATTTAGAAGACACACACATATAGAAGACACACACCTATAGAAGACACACATATAGAAGACACACACATATAGAAGACACACACATATAGAAGACACACACCTATAGAAGACACACACATATAGAAGACACACACATATAGAAGACACACACCTATAGAAGACACACATATAGAAGACACACACATATAGAAGACACACACCTATAGAAGACACACATAGAAAACAACAGTGAAACTGCACTCGTGTTCCCATACGTGGCTGTTTTGAAGAGAGATTGGACGTGAGTGTAATTGTGGTGGGGGTCATAACTAACAGTGAAACGCCGGGAAAGAAAACACACGACGGCAGCCAGAAGGAACCTCAGCCCGGCTGCCTCAGAACACAAAACGGGCTCTCATACATCCATAAACCACACTGCTCTCTTAACACCCCAAACCTAATAAAAGATGACTGTCTCTCCCTCACTCAGCCCTCCTTGCTGAACCTTTATTTTCTCTGCATGTACTGTACAAATCAACTGTGTATCACATCAGACATAAACTGGCTTTTTGACCTCGTAATGTCAAAGCATTCAAAACACTTTAGCAACACCATAGCAACCACTGACAACACCATAGCATTGTGTTGTTGAGTTCTGCATGGGAAAGCAATACCACTAAAATGTAGAAATCTGGTTTTATATATAAAACTGTGTGAAGAGAGAGAAGTTTAATTTCCTCAGTTCTAGGAGTGAAATTCACTGGCACACAGTCTCACACACACACACACACACACACACACACATCTGGTATGGATTTGGGGACGTGTGTTTGCCCAGTCCAGAGAAGCGTCAGGTTCTTTGATTCTTTCTTTCGACTCCCTCCAGTTGTCATAAGCACTTAAATCCATGAAGCTGTAAGTACCACCAGCAAGAGTCCCACAGCAGAGCAAATGTAACACACACGCTCAACCAGAACATACATACAGACAAATACACACACTGTATATATAAGGTAATATGACAGACAGACAGACACTAAATAATATTGAAAATAACATAGGAAAAGTAGGAATAAGGGACATTTTTGTTGTTAAGATTTCAGTGTGGATGAACTTTCCCAGCTAAAAATTTTAGGTTGTAAGACCGTTTCCACTGCATGGTTATAAGAACGTTTTTCATTGTCATAACATCACATCATACAGAAGTGAAGTTCTATAGACAGACGTGCTCTACAGAATGACAGGTACATTAATGAGTGGAAAGTCATATATGTCCAACAACAGCAAATCATCCACTGCCTGCAGCTCCAAAACAAGCCAAAAACTCAAACAGCTTGAAGCAGTTTCACCCTCATGCATTACTGGTCCAAATTCAAAGTGTCACTAAACCATTTACAGCTAGCACGAGGGTTTGGTGATCCAACCAATCAGCTTCACCCTTTCTATAACAACACTGAAAGCTCAGTGATGGAAATACATCTATACTTTACTGAAACTTTATAGTCGTCATGGAGAGTGCAGCTCATGGTTGCTTAGCAACGGCAGATGCCTTGTTTTGGAAAGAAGAAAGTGATGCATTTTCCATGCGCTTTTAGATGCGATATGCAAACGACTTCTTTGCAATCCTCAGCAAGGACCGCCCAACACACTAAAATGATGACAGTTTTCACAGGCAAACCCCCCTCAAATTTAAAAACTAACACACTTCTGTTTGCAAAATGGTTTTGGTGGAAAATGTTTCTCTCTTTCCTCTATATTCCCCATATTGAGAACTTGGAGCTGTGTGTGTGTGTGTGTCAGTCATACAGAGACCTCAGGGAATCTGGCCTCATGCTAGGTCCAGATTATAAAATGCCTATGTCATGACTGCAATAAACCCAAGATATTAACCCCCCACCCCCCTCAGCCTGCATGAGGGGTAAATATGAGCTGAAGAGAATGTAATCCTCAGAGCTATGTTTGCTATTCCCTGCGTCAGGTGCAAACAGGTTAAATGGTGCTTATAGGAGACAGAATGACCCCTTTGTGCTCACTCAACTGTGATGTGCGGAAAAACTGGTTTGCTTTTAAAGACTCAGGGGTGAATAAGATAGAGATGAGCAACATATTTTCCCATGATGCATCTGTGTCTGTTACAATATACTGAATATGCCTCACAAACACTACAAAATCTGAAGAAACATTTTACTAGTAAAAAAAATCAGATAAGATGTTTTTATTTTTGTCTAATGGCACATCGTGCTTGATTTCAGCGGTTAAGATTAATCAGCTATGTTTGTTAAAATAAAGGCAAACTGGGTATGTTTTAGTGCCTTCTCTCAGTGTAGCCACTGGGTGAGAGAGGGAGAGAGAGAGAGAGAGACTGTGCAGTGATAAGATTACCAGTATGACAGACCAATGTCTTCCCCGATCTCTCTCTCTCTCTCTCTCTCACTCACTCACTTACACACACACACACACACACACACACACAGAGTTAATAAAGACTTAAGTGTTTGAATTTCTTAAGTGTTGAAAATTGACAGTTAAGATAATTGCTAAAATAGTTCAGTCAGATTTAAAATAGACCCAATATTTGTGTTTGTATTTTATACAGTGTATTTTACTGTCACAGGCGTAACATGTTAATATTAAAATCTGAATCTAATGAAATCAGCTGTCCCGTCTCTGTAGATGTTACATGCTTCTCAGGTTAGGCTTCTAGTGTGTCTTAGGTTATAGTGTTTATAACTAGCTGTGTATAAAAAGACCAGTCCCGAAGATGTGTGTGACCCTGACCGATCTTAACCCTGACACTCATGTGCCCCCCGGGTATTGTCTGCAACCCCACCAGCTGATATTACCCCCCAAACACACTGCAACCCCACCAGCTGATATTACCCCCCAAACACACACTTCTCTCACAATATTAGCTTTCGGAAATAAAGCGTCTTGTCTCCCTGTGCCCAAGGTGACAAATTTTCCTTGTCAAATCATGTCACTCTGTAGCAAGACATGAATCTAACACAGAGCAGAGAAATACAGTATCTTAAACACATAAACAGTAAAACTCATAATTAAATGAACGCCTCTCTATGTATATATATATTTATATATCTCTCTCTCTCTAGATTTAGGCCTGGTTTTACAGACAGGGCTTAGATTAAAGCATGTAGAGTTTAGCCTTAGAAGTAAGAACATTTCTGGTGTGTCTTGAGACAAAACAATGACACTGATATAATTTCAGTGCAAGCTCCTTTCAGTTAAGACAGCTTACATGGGAACGTGTCTTTTAGTTTGGGACTAGACTTAAACCTTGTCTGTGAAAGATACCATAAAAGATACAAAGACTGACATTGTGTCTCGGCAGTGACCGATTCTCAGTCTCTCTCATATCAGTTTAATTTGTTAAAAACATGCCATGATCTCTGCACCTCATCCAAAACAACAACAAGCCCTAAAGCGGTTTACAGTAAACCTTTGAGCGTCATATTTAACCTTTCTTGTTCCTGTAAGTTGAGAGCAAACGTCTCTCAGAAATAATCACACATGGCATTTTCTCTGGGCTGTCTGGCCTTTCCATCACCTCATGTCTGCTTCTCATTTGCCTGTCTGGTGATAAAAATAATTAATTAAATTATCATCTCCACAACACACTTCCTCACCCAGAGCTGCTGCAGTCTACACAGTAACATCAGAGCTCTGCTGTTTGTGTCTGTGAGGCTGTCTGTGACTGTACATGTTTCCAGGCACTTGAGTTTTACTCATGCTGAAACTATCAGATGGACAAAGACGTGCGCCACAGTCTCCTTAACCTTAGGACCGAGATTTTAAATGACACCCAAAAGTACATCCCAAACACACGCATTTAACTTAAGAGCCCTACACTCTGGTTTCCAGGGAATATACTCACACTTTGAGTTAAGTTTGAGGCAGTATGATTTTGGTTTTGAGTCAGCATACACACACACACACACACATTGTGGTTGGTATGTGGCATGGCAAAAACACAGCATGTGGTCACACAGCTCTTACTGTCACACAAGCACCACTCTCACCCAACTGCTGCCAACACACTCACACGCACACACACACACACGCGCACACACACACACACACACACACACACACACGCGCACACACGCGCACACACGCACACACACAAGCACTCAGTTGAGGTCAAAGGTCAAATCTGACGTGTGTTCAGACAATCTGTACTTGAATCAAACAAAACACTAAACTAAAGCAAACTGAACAATTTAAAACCGATGTTTAAAACTAAAGAAGAAGAGCGACAGAAGAAGAGCGACAGAAGAAGAGGGACAGGTGCTCACTGCTCCAGAACGAAACATTATCAAACATGTTATGAATTATGAAGAGATCATCCACAGAACAACAGCATAAATCTAAGCTAGTGAAGATCAACATGACCACCACACAGAGCAATAAACTACAGCAGGTCAAAGGAAAATATTTTTGAGAGACGCAAGATGAGGAAGCAACTGGATACTGTATCAGCATAAAAACAATAACAAAAGGAAATTAAATTATCCATCTTAGTGAGCAAAGTTCAGCCCCACTGTCAAAGCTGTGGAGTTTATTTAGTCAAAAAAAATCAACAAATGTCAGCTGATGAGTGGATAAAATTATTGAACCCTGCTGAAAAAACAATACAGTTTAATTCAATGGGGAACAGCAACCACCCAGCTAACAATTTTAGGTGGTAAGAACGTTTCGCTAACATTTGCATTAAGTAGCAAAAATGTCAAAAGTATTATTTTGAAAATTCTAGGAACTTGTATTGGTGGATGTCAGACGTTGTATTAACATTATTCCTTGGTTATAACAGCTTTGTTCAAACTTTTTTATAAATTTTGTAACATTAAAACTACTTAAAAATCATTTTTGCTACATATGATATGTAATGTTACAAAAACAGTTCTACTAACATTATTGCAATAATGTTTTTGCTAACATTAAATAAACTTTTAGGGAATGTTAGCCAGCATTCTCTGTTAGCTGGGCATCTATATCGAGGAGAAGGAAGAACAGCAGATCACGTTATGACAAAACTCCACATTTTACATTTTAAACGGAATGTTCGGAATAGCATGGGACGAGCTAGCTAAGGTTGCTTTGATGTGCTCGCTGCTGGTCTGGATAGTGGGAAGGAACTGACCCGAACCATGTGCGCCCCTCGCATGACGTCTCTACAGCACAGACCCGAGATCGGCCCTCGGGCATCACAGAGGCGCCACACTCAGTGGCAGGTCTTTGCACATCTCCCCCAGAGCGCCTCCATCCTCCTCCGTCAAAGCACGATGTTAAAGCCCCTGCTGGGAGCAGAAGGTTACAGCCGGGCTCATGTTACAAACTGCAGCCTGGAGACGAAGACCTGGACCCTCTGCAGAGACAAACCCAAGCAGGGCCTGTGTGACCTGCCAGCTACCAGTTTAGATTGTAAGAACATTTCCCTAATGTTTCCTTTAAGTAACAAACACGTCCGTTTTAAAATGTTGTATTAATATTGCGTAGTTAAAAGGATTTTTTTAAATTCTGTAATGTTTTTAAAATGTTCCACTAACAATTTAAGAATAATGTTTAAATGCTAATGCTTTTAGAATGTTAGCCAATAAAACAACAATGACATGTGACATACTGCAAGATTGTTTTTTGTCATCTTCAAGAGAGCTGTTAGAGAACGTTAGTCAACATTCTGAGAATGTTCCCTGTTAGCATGGGGTGGTGATGGGCAGCTAGCACCACAGCTGGAAAAGCTACGATCATTCCCCACATCAGGTGAGACATGCATGCTGAACGTTATTTTCAAGTTGTTAGTGGAATGTTTTAAAAATGTTAATACATCATCAGGTTTGTTTTTAAGTGTTTGAATCGTGGTAAAGAGTATATAGTCACTCATGCGTGTCTTGCTGTCAGAAATGAAAAGAAGTTCACTCACTTTCGACTGCATGTATCAATTTTGACGCACAACTTTCAAATTTAGCAGAGGAAAGTTACAAGCTATTTCTGACCCTCTGAGGAGGAGGAATGTTCTCTGTCCCACTTTAAACCGATCACTGGTACCAGAAGATCCTCTCTCACACACACACAAACCTTCAGAGAGGTGTGTTAAGGTCACGGACAGAGAGACGTGTGTGCCAAATGCCCCAAAATCAACGAGATTTACCTCACACATGTGACTCTCGCTTTAGCCGCAGTAACAGAGTGACATTCTGAATCACTCACCAGACAAGGAGCAGAAAAACCAAACATCTACACAAGACAAGATGTGATACATTTTTCTTGGTTTTTTGTTTTTGTGGATCTATATTGTAGATATAATCTATGTTGTGAATATAATCTATATTTGGGTAAATTTGATGCTTGAGTTCATATTGATTCATATTGTTAATTAATATTATAGACAGTATAATATTAAGATTCCAAATTTTGCTAATCTGAGTTTGAGACATTGTTGAGATTCCTTCTGTGTGGAGAAATATCAGAGACTTAAGCAGAAGTTTCCATTTGCTCTGCATTTAATCTCATTGTTGTCTAGGAGAAAAAACTGAGATATTAAAGAGATCTCATGGGTGAGTTTTCTTGCCTGTGGGCTTCTCACTGAATACAGGAGAACATATAACTGTTGAATATAACTGATATAGGGGAAACTCTTGAAATATTAAAGAAATCTTTTAAAGTTGAATGAAGGTTTGATGGAGAGCTGTGGCTGGTGATTTTAAAAAACACACTCTCATCACTTCTCTGTGATCCAAACCCTGCAGAGAAGCCCCGCCCACCCCCATCTCACCCCCCCCCCCCCAGCCAAGATGTTTCTGTTTGAAGCGCCGTCAGACAACCCAGTTTACAAATCATGTTAAGCAGAAGCAGTGATGGTGCGAGTCAGGAGAGGAGTGTGTTGCGTGGGTCTGAGGTCTGAAACATGATACACACAACACTTTTTACTGAGGGTTGTTGTTGTAACAGGAGAGAGAGAGTGCCGGGCGATCCACTGTGGTGTTTAAACGGAGAAAACACTGCACTCGCCTCCACGCGGTTTCACCAGCATTTAAATGCCCCCTCACCCCCCTTTCGGCCGTCTCCAGCAGCTCCAGAGGAGATGAAGCGTGTTTAGATGTCTTGACGCCCCTCTGCGCCCGGGATGGTGAATTTACACCCGCACACACGCCCCTGGACAGCCTGATCCCTTTGATAGGCAGAAAACACAGTAGGACTTGTGGTCTGTAATAAAACCGAACGCCTGCTTTTTACAGCGTGTCGCCCCCGCTTGCCTGCTCGTTTACAGGCCAGTTAAAAAGGATTTGACAGTGTGTAAAAATGATGTGAAACAGTGGATTTTCCCACTGACTAAAGACAAATTCATGACATAAGAACATCAGGAGCAGTGCCATTCAGACCTCACGTTTAAAGAGTGTAAAAATGCTTTAGAACAGAAACACATGAAAGCAGAGCTTCTCAACTTATCGACTGGACATGATACAAAATGTATTTCTTACATAAAAGTGTACAATAAATGTCTTAATATGACATAATTTGACTAGGATCAGAAAGCAATCAC
Organism: Botia almorhae; assembly: GCA_036877575.1. NCBI lineage: Eukaryota > Metazoa > Chordata > Actinopteri > Cypriniformes > Botiidae > Botia > Botia almorhae. Next base: position 38,120 of record JAZGTJ010001573.1, on the reverse strand, counting down.
CTAGCAACTATGCAAAACACCCTAGCAACTCCTCAGCACCCCCTAGCAACCCCCTAAAAAACACCCACAATGCTTCAGTATTATAGCCCATGAAGAAACAAACAAATGGCCTAACAAACAGGCTGACTGTAGTAAATATTATATGTAGGTGTTATAGAACAAACATTACAGTAGTTCAATGTTGTGGCAGTGTGACTCAGGCCTGAAAGAGCTCAGGAATGCTGGGAATCTCTGGATCACTTCTTACGGAATGAGGAAGAGTTTGGAAGGGGGGATTTCCTGCATTCCACCTGGCACTGGTACATCAGTTCAGGCCCACTGCAGATCAATATGAGGGACAGCCGCTGTGCACCTGAACTGAAGATAACTGGAGTCCATCTGTTCAACAGCTGGCTGACAACAATCAAGTCCTTGTGCTGGATTCCACCTGCTCTGTGACTGATTCTTTATATCAGAGACAACAACAGAAATAAAGACTTAAACATCTCTCCACTGGTTCTCTCTGATGACTAACAGTGGATCAAACAGTATATGATATATAACTTTAAATTACACCTGTTAAAGCTGTTGTCAAACAAACCAATGGATCATTTAAGGGGAAAATAAAATTTAGTTCTGCCAAAAAAGTAAAACTTCTCAAATTTGGAAATGAGCTATAAAAAAACAGCTACTGAGAGATGTTTTGTTTGTGCACAGAAAATGACGTTTTACTGGAAAACACTGGATGCAGAGGAGGGTATGATAAACTAAATAAACACCATTAAAATAATCACCTGTGTGTCATCTTACAGCAAGAATGGTTTTTGATAACTTTAAGAGAACATCAGCCAACATTCTGTGAATGTTTTCTTTTAGCTGAATTATACCTCTGATTATCAGTCTCGTGTTCTCTTAATTGGTTAAGAAGCAGATATGCATGAGGGCTTTCCCAAAAACCCTCCCTTTCCATCCCATATTGTTCCATTGCTTCTTTCTTCCTCCTCACTCTCCACACAAATAAGTGGATTAGAGATCAGGGCTTCCGGTGGGCACAAACGACAGGAGTGTCACAGTGAGGGATAAAAGAGTGAAGCGGGGTCACACAGATAATCTCATTACAAGAAGAACAGATCACATGAAAAACTAAGAGAGGAGACAATTCACTGAGAGAAGGAACTCAGTTCAATGGGCCTATAAAGACAATGTTATTGCTCAAAGGTTTGATGGTACATTTTTTTAAATGTTTCTTTACATTTATGCATTCGGCAGACACTTTAATCCAAAGCGACTTACAGTTCATTCAAAGTTATACATTTTGTCAGGGCATGTGCTCCCTGGGACTCGAACCCATAACCTTTGCGTTGTTAGCGCAATGCTTTACCAATTGAGCTACAGGAACACAGTTTCTTCTAAAACTTCTTTGGAGAAATAAAAAAAAAACCTATAGACAATATTTGACAAACAGTGTATAGAGATATAAGATATATGTAATGGTTTAAGACATACAATGTACACTTTTAAAATGAAAGGATCTTAAAAGATGCCATAGAAGAACCATTCAGTCAAAGACTCTTTAAAGAGCTCCTTTTTTTTAGTCTGTTAAAGGTTCTTTATGGAACCATACAGCCAAACATGGTTCTTCTGTAGGCTTGTAAAGCATCTTTATTTCACGAGTGTAGTGAAGCGTTTTTAAAATGACTTTTCTGCGGTCATCAGAGATGAATAACCTCAGAATTATGTGACATTACGGTAATACTGCTGCGTCATGTTCACTCTGCACCGAGGCATCATGGGAAATGTGCTATATTGACCTGCTGCTGAGATGGCGTGAGGTTCTGCATGTTCGCGGTCCCTCGCGTTTACCCGAGAATGATTCTCTCCTCAAATGCACCATGAGCAGCAGCACGCAGAGGCTGCGCCCTGCTCCCCATGCAGGGGTGGAATGTGTGATCCGGGTGCGAGAGCAGGTCTGCAGGTATACAGCACTTCACACAGAGCTGACAGCTTCTGCTCACAGCTGGGTGACAGCAGCCACCAGAGGGGATGTGTGAGAAGACATTCCAAACCAGAAAAGAAGAGAGACAGACACGCAGAGAGAGACAGACACGCAGAGAGAGACAGACAGGCAGAAAGAGACAGACAGGCAGAGAGAGAAAGACACGCAGAGAGAGACAGACAGGCAGAAAGAGACAGACAGGCAGAAAGAGACAGGCATGCAGAGAGAGAAAGACACGCAGAGAGAGAAAGACAGGCAGAGACAGATAGACACGCAGAGAGAGACAGACAGGCGGAGAGAGACAGACACACAGTGAGAGAAAGACAGGCAGGGAGAGATAGACATGCAGGGAGAGACAGACACGCAGAGAGAGAGAGATTTAAGGAGAGGACAGGATATTTAAACACCATGTTTCAGCTGCACACCCTTAAAAACTCTTTTAAATGTAGAACAGGCAGTTTCAGGGAGGTTAGCAACAGCAAGCTAGCTTTAAAATCATAAAATCCCGCCCTCTCCTCAGAGCATCTCCAAAGCCACACCCCCTCCAACACAAGAACATATGTAGACAGGCAAGTAGGACATCCTATCATTGAACTCCAATTATTGACTGAATGCAATGATTGGATGAGCATTTTATGGTCCTATGCACACAATGTTTATATAAATATCAGACCAAGAATACAAGACAAATGTTTATATAAATATTTAGACCAGTTTACTTAGTGATAGTTATCAGGATGTGAAGAGACTCTTAACCAACATGAAAAAAACACCTGTCCTGTTTTTAGTTCAACGTTTATCATAAGTTGTTTGAAAAAATGTAGATGCTCTAATTCAGCATTATAATGAGTCTTAACACTCTGAATTCCTGCATAAATATAACTGACATCCAGCTCTGATAATCCAAATCCAGAATCCATCTTCAACCAACACAGAACACTCCAGTGAAAACACTGGAAATTCAGATCCTGATCAAAAAACAACCAGTTCCACCAGTTACAGCCTGAACATCAAAAATACAATATTACAGGCCCATCAAAACAAAGTGTGAGATGATCTGAAAAGCTTCAAAAATAGTGAGCAGTACTTAAATGATTTAATGATGTCATACAAAGAAAGAAAGAGAGAGAGAAAGAAAGAGAGAAAGGTGGGAGATTTTTTGTGTGCATTTCACACTCATTCTCAAAAGAGGCCACAGTGTATGAGAGAGAGAGAGAGAGAGAGAGAGAGAGAGAGATTTCACACATATAAGCCGCTCTGTGTTCCTGCCGTCCTCCGTTCACAAGCCGTGCAGAACATCTGTGTTTCATGTGTTCCTGACACACTTCTGATCTGTGCTTTTGTTAAACTGATAATACAAGAATCATCTGAATGCTTTTATGACTCTTCACATCACGAGTATTTACACTGCAGTATTTATTGCATTTCACGATGGTTTGCTTATAAAGACTAAACACAAGCAGTATTGTATATTTTAAGATTTTTTCCTATGGCTCAGTGTGTGTGTTTTAATAATCTGTTTTCATTTATTTATTCACATTATTTTGTTATTTATTAAATGTCAGATATATCTGCAGATTAAATATAGTCTTGCTTTAGCTACATAAAGGTGAATGAGATCCAGCAACAGAATATATGACACCAACTTTAATTCTTTAACAACGTAAACATGCATTTGTTTTAGAGCTCATTTCTCCATTATATCTCATATGACTGTTTCATTCGATCTGAGCAGCTCTGTGTCCTATTTCATGTAATATAATCATCTGATCCAGCGTCAGTAATGGACACACTGGACTCCTAGGGCATATCTAAGTCAGTTTAGTGCAAGTATAAACCTGAACGTTTGTTATTGGACAGAAGAACAGCAGTGTACGACTGAACCACTTAAAAATATACTGCACGCCTTAATAACACACACTGTCATATATATTTTTAATCTTTCAAATGATGCCACTGAGAGTGAATGTGTGTTTTAATGTCTGATATGTTCCAAAAACAGTTCAAATATTTGTCGTGCCTTGTTGGTGCATGCAGCAAAAATCTGCCTGCAAACATAGAGTTACATAAACACAAACTTCACACAACATTAAAATAGCATATATACAGTATATACACATATAAGTGCCTGTGTATGTATATATGCAGATTTATTTTATTTAGCTATACTGTAGAGAATATATACTGTATAACACACACACTGTTCTCCTTTGTAGTAGGATATATATATATATATATATATATATATACATATACACATACATATGTGTATATATACTATATATAAAAAAAAAAAATATATATATATATATATATATATATACACATAAATTACAAGCATTTATCAATAGACATCAACACATCAACATTATAGTGTTAAAGAAACTAAACTGGCCGGGAACAGAAGAAAGCACATGTCGTTCCCACATCGCTTCTGAACAGCTAATAAATGTGTTTGTTGTTTCTGAAAACGGAGAGATATTTCTCCGAGCGTCACGTTCTAAACATAGAACGAGGAGAGAGTTCCGTTCTGAGGAGATCAGAATCACGAGACCAGCCAGAACAAGTACAAAACTCACATCTCTTCGTTTTACACTGAAACTGGTTTCATGAATTTACAAGTCAACTAAAATGAGCCTGTTGAAGGGTTAAACATAATGTGTGTGTGTGTGTGTGTGTGTGTGGATTTCTGTCAAATATATATAGACATCAAAAACTCTTTAGTTTATGGCTATTGCTTATTGTAACTGTATATGGAATATGGAATTTATTCTCTCAACAACACAAAGCGCTTCAACTACAATTTTAAATAGTCCCCTCCAACTTTCCCAACATTCCTAGCATGGTGTTACAGTGACTATGGCGATATTCCGAGAACTAGAGGATGTTTCTGGCCTTCCAGTTTGAAAGTCATTACATCAGTGTTCTTTCAGCAACACACACGGTTTGTTTGCAGTTCATAAACTGGAGAAGCTAACACACAAAAACATATCAGAAAACCATTATATATTAAATACCAATATAAGTGTATTATTTCTCACAGGTGATTATATAGAGACTGGGGCAGACATGCAGCAGTGATCTCAGACTGCATCCCAGTAACAAACCGGTCTTAAATCATAAGTCAAGTTACACAAATGCTGGCGTTCCACACAGCCCAATAAAACAATCCAAAATTAAGAAACAGCCCATTTAAGAAAACATTTTGAGCTCTTATATATTATATATAATTAAATATCCTATTAAAATTTTTGACATGTTCTTACTGTGACATCTTACCCCATATGTAACAATCCCCCGTTTCCCTGCATTTAACATAAATTTCTATATAACCTAACTTTCTATACCTCACTGAGTCACTGAGCAGAACCATTTAATAAGATTTACTGGTGTCATTACAAACGCGTCTGTCAGCTAGAGCTATTTAACTGCAGATAATGTGTGTGTGTGTGTGTGTGTGTGGAAAGTAACTCGCAGTCTTGTGGCTGCGAGAGAAATTTGTTAATCTCTGTTAAACGAGAGCCATAAAACCAGTCCGGGTGCGAATTAAGAGCGCTAAATATCATCATTACTAATAAATGCTGCTTTAAATGGGTTTTACACACGACGAGCAGTTTTAACCACGTCATACAGCTGGGTGAAAAAACAAACCTGCGCTCTGTTTCTAAGGAGTAACTTTTACATCGGCGTCATTTAAAGTGAGAGAGATAAACAATCACAACTGTACAATAATGAAATACATCTTTGTGTGTATGTGTGGTAATGTTGTAGGGCCTATATTTGTTTAATCTATTGTTATCAAAAACATAATCTTTTCATAATCATAATCACTCTACGGTGAAACAAACTTCAATTGTGTTCTCCTTCAAAGACAGATTTCCTTTGCAATAATCATAATTACAGCTAAATAATTCTATTATTCAGTTTAACCACATCGAATTCAAACAGTTGCAACAAATGCAGGTATATATACACACAGAGCAACAATATAGCGAAAGAAACTATTATATAAACGAAATATAAATAATACCTGAAACTTGCCACCGTCATGCGATTATAATACATATTATTATACTGCATCATTATTAGTTTGTATTATTCAACTTATAAAAGTATGTGTTGTTTTTATTGTTCAAGGTGTTCATTAACAACAAAAATGTATTTAATATATTATTTATGTAATGCGTTTCAATATAATACAATTGTAAAATTAATCAGTGTAAAAAAGTCGCATTAAATGATAAAATATGTTTACGTTGTTTTGCAATTTCATGGTTTTCACCATGCCTGCAAATGTTTAAAATAATAATAGTAATAATAATTATAATTTAAAATGATTAATATTTATAACTTTAAAATATTCCCTTTACACACGCACACACACACACGCGCGCACAAACGTTAATATGGATCTAGTTTGTCAGGATGAAGTGATTTCGCTGAATCTGACGCACACGCACGCACACACACACACACACACACACGCACAAACGTTAATATTATGGGTTCAGGATGAGGTGATTTCGCTGAATCTGACACACACACATCAGGGGAATGATGGTTAGCAGTCACACACACTGGAGAGTCTCGGCTCTTACTGTTGGTAGTCGTGCTTGCAGTACAGCTTGCGGTCTCGGGTGTAGCAGCTGGCGGTGAGAGGCTGCCGACACACGGCGCACTGCACACACTCCTCATGCCACGAAGAGTCGTTGACCCGCAGGAGGAAGCGATCAGAGATGAGTGTGTTACAGCCCTCACACACACTACGATGAGCACAGTCTGATCCTGACCAACACAACACACACACACACACACACATCAGTTACAGTGTGAACATGTTACACGTCATAGATTTAAACAAACACATGCATGCTACATAAGAGCGCTTTACATGACCGCGCTTTCTATCCAATAATGTAAGTGTATGTAATCATTAAACCGTTCAGATGGACACTGGATCCCCAGCTAACGTTAGTAGAACATTTAAATGTTATATATCATTTAGATCAAAAGCGTTTTAAGACGTCTTAAAAACGTTACAGAATTAGAAAACGTTTGAGTAACATTAATACAGCGTATAAAAAACTGGACGTTTTCAGCATTGCGAAAACACTCAAAATAACATTTAAACGTTTTGTTACATAATAGAAACGGTAGGGAAACGGTTTTACAACCTGAATTTGTTAGCTTCTACCTGTTCCGACATTAAAACCCCTTTTATGTAGACAGGTTCATTCAGACACGTTAAATGCTGTTTTTGATCGAACAAAACCAGTTCATATAGACACTTTAAGCGCTTTTTAGACTACAAACATGACAAAACAGTTTGTACACTAAATTATCTTAAACATTATTTAATATATTAAAAAGGATAATTTATAAATGCTCGTTTTTTCCCTTTCAGCGCAGGTCTCTGTAAATGATAATATTGGATTATGGCAATACATACATCCGTCAAAATATTTGTATTTAAATCACTGGCATTATAATAATCATATATTTAATATAAATAATGATTAAAAATCCACAAATGACAGATTGGTTTTATTGTGTTCAGCAAGCAATATTAACTGTATTGTTACTGTATTTAAATTCAAATATTATATTCGCTTTACAAAATGAAACACAGTGGAAGAGCAACAGACACCCGAAACATTAGTGCTGATTTTCTAAATATAATTAATTCTTTTGTTATTTACATTGTACTGATATAACAAACTGTACGTTTAAGTAACGTGTAGCATATAAAGTTTGGGGACACATTTCTTTGGTTTAAGCGAATTTGATCCGCTCATATTAAATCTGACTTTAGTAAAACCTGTTCATTTAGATGCAGGTTCTTGGTTCGACATTTTTACAGTGTGTAAAACTGTAGATTGTACTGTAAGCTGTCACTCATACTGTATGTGTGTGAGGTCATAAACTTACCGAGCATGAGTCCCAGAGACGCTGGTGCTGACAGTAACTGCTCCTTCATCTTGATTCCGTCCAACATTTTGCTTGTGGACAGTAACTCTGTCGACCTGTTGAGACGTCTAGCAAAATCAGAGTCACAAAAACTCAAGTGACCGATCCAGTCTTCAACAGCACCAAAAAAACTACTTCACCGGGACCACGTAAACAAAAAGTACACGTTCTGCGTCTGTTATTGGACACGACAATGAAAAGACAACATTATATTTAATAATCGCAATATAACAGCATAACGCAGCAGGTTCTGAGTTTCTCTTCAGCTTTCTGTACCCGCTGAAGAACAGAACTAAATATCATCCAAAGAACAAATACATCCAAGAGCCAAGAAACGTGTCGTTCAGATCTGAAGTGCTCAGCGAGTTTGCCATGAGCTCGAGCCCCTCTTGAGGAGTCGCTGATCGGTTCTCAACTCCCCCCACGAGCGCGTCACTCTCCCGAGCTCCGTGACGCTATTGGTGCTTCAGAGGAGAACCGCCTACAACACCACAAATCCTGAGACACAGTGAAAGTAATAACATAAGTTATTAACTATTAATAAACCTATTAAAATAGAATTTGTATTTGTACATATATATAAAAAGTGTTTTCACTAGATTGACTGTAAAAACTGTTTGTCATGTTTCATGCATGACACCTAAATTAATCTTTATTAAATAAACAAAAACACAATTTAACATGACTAAAGATGAATATATATTATTGTTACGAAATTCATTTTAGAAGCCAGGCAAGATTATAACTGCGACACATTTACACACTGTAGACCTCCAGTGTGCTTTTAAAATAATATTGAATTTTATTGTTTCTTTTAAACATATTTTTGTTAAAATGTTTTATACAATTTATTTTTAGACCTGTTCGTAATTATACAGCATTATAAAACTTTATAAGTATGTTAATTATTATTTTATAAAGTATTTTTCTTTCAAATCAAAGACTATTTTTCAACATTAATAAACATTTGATTAATAAACTTATATAATTTTAATCTGTTTTTACACTAATTGATAAATGATACATTTATATTAAAATTGCTGTGTTTTTTTTTATATATTCTACGTAAAGAGTCATTAGAAAACATATACGGACCGTTTTCTCGTAACCATTTTACCGTCTCAAATATTTACATTGCTTATAAAAGGAAATCGGGATATTTGCATATTCAGATATTCATCAATCTGAAGTCAAATGGTAACAGAGATGAATGTTGATTTGTGACGCGCACCTGCACGCGCTGTTTTGATCTTTATGACAGTATCTGTGTGATTCATAAGACTGAGATTAAATGAAGCGTCTAATATCAGCGTGCATGTCAAATTCATAAGGGACCTTTCCTTTGTGTTGCAGTTTCATCACACAGATATATATCTGCGGGCTGTAAGCGTCACAGGACAGAAAAGAAAAAGGGGGGGGATGTGTCTTTATTACTTTACTCATTAATATTCCTCTCGGTTTAATTATGACAGAATGATTAACTTACTCGAGTGTACATAAAAAAATGAGTTTCTCGCGAATATTTGGATATGTGGGAAATACTGGATATGTATAAAAATAACCTAAATAATAATTGATCTGATGTTTTAAATAAATATTATAATGCTTTATTCCGTTAAACTATTTATAAACTGAAGACACAACGCCGTTATCTGGTCTTTTTGTATACGTGTAAAAACACTAAGTGTTGTTTTTGATTGATCGTGCACTGCGTCACGACACAGAAACACGACGTCATTAAATTGCTTTGTGACGCTGTAAATCACTGACAGACTGACTTTCAGTAACCGCTACAATCCTTCAAAGATTAGTGAAATATCAAATTCAGTCAAAATCCTAGTGACCGAAAACTAAATCATAAAATACTACCTTAAACAACATTATACGATTAAAACACATCCACATGAATTATGACCGCCTGTCTGTTTGTCACTGTTTTAATTTATATCCAATTTTTCTATTGACAGATATAATCAATAACATAAAACAACTGACAAAATTATTAAGACGTGGTAAATTCTGTAGAAATACACTATCGGGCAGTTTAGTGAAGTTAGGAACGAATGCTCTCTAAAATCAGAACCGAAGACATCTCAGCTCATGAAGTAAACATGCACAACAAACTCTCTAATGTGGTTAAACGACGTCAAATCGACACGTATCTAACCCCTATTCTCCTTTAATCTGACCATTTCTGTCTACACACAAACGCAATCTTTACTAACTGCATTCAGTATAAAAAGAGACACTAAATTCAGCATCATATCACAGCAACGCTGAAGCACACCGAACCCTCTGACACAAGAGGAAAAACCACGAGAAAATAAATATGTCACCGGTTTGTTTATATTCTACTTAATAATAATTCTATAATCATGCAAATGTCATTGAGGTTTTGAGACATTAAAGCTGTAATCCTTAACTTCTGTCTCTCTACAGCCATCTCTGTTTAAAACATAATACTGCAGGTTATTTTACGTACTTTTCTTTAAGTATGTTGAAGAAAAAATAAAGCAAAACTAACATTTACAGCGAAATCCGACCCGACAGCTCAAATCATTATTATAAACTTACTGTTGTAAATCAGAGCTCGTGTTGAACACTGATCTGTCATGTACTTGCTTAATAACCGATTTTTGTTTATTTTTAAACAGAAAGTTTTAATGGCTTTCGACTTCTACCCAAATAAAGCAGATTCAAAGCAGATCAACAGTCCAACATGATCGTATCTTTACCGAGAGTTCTGGCGCCCTCTGGCGTCCATCTTAGTGCGCTTGCGTTACCTCACAGGAAAGAGAAACCACGAATGACATTTTATGAAACATCTCAGGAGGTTTTTCTAACCGCAGTGAAATTAAATGAGACTTTCTCGAATGTCTCCTCAGATTTGTCTCCCGAGAAAAAAACACCAAAGCCAGTTAATCTGATCTGACAACATGTTACAGGAGGAAACTGGTGGACGCACAATATTAAGTTGTGGATGTTTGGTATGAATGTTAATCCAGGAAAACCTCCCACAATGAGCTTTAATAAAATCCCTCCTGAAAGAGACTCGTATCTCATCAAATGACTTTCACCGTATCAAAGCTGATTCATGTCATCTCCGTTTACGTGACACGGTTTCTCCTAAATGGAAAATATTACATCTAAATACATTTAACAAGTGGGGAAAACAAACCAAAGCTCTTAAACTGTATAAAGTGGTTCAGTTTAATAAGGTTTCAGAGTGTTTTCATTTTCATTCAGATCAAACAGATTCCTGTTCTGTAAAACTTCTCCACCAGCAACAACAAATGACTGCTACACATGTGCCAGTATCCCAAATATAAACATACACAGAGATCCAAACCCTTTCTTGCAGTAATGGTAGTAGAATGTTTTGATAACATTATATATTATATATCTAAATATTATTAAGTTGTTAGTGGAATGTTTTTAAAACGTTTGAGTAATTTTCTTATAACCAATCAGTAACTTGAACACAACATCTAAAAAACTGGACGTTTTGAATGTTCGTAATACAGCCTGTGTGCTCTAGACTTCTGGCAAAAGAAGGAAGTTGTGTAAGTATTCGATACAGAAGATTGATATACTGTGTGCAGTACACACACTGTATAAGAGCAAGAGCAGTGAGATACAGATATAAACCATTTATACATTCATCAAACTAATCAGGATTAATACAAAGAGAACACAATCTAATACCACTAATATCAATAAAGATAACAGCACATCTTTGTCTACCTTTGATTACTAATTTTAGCTAAATAATTTGATGGCGCTTATACTAAAAACTTTAAATGTGACACTGAACTCAACAGTTCTGAAGTATGACAAATAAAGGTATAAAAGCTGACAGAATCAGAGAGGCTGTGTGGTAAGACACAATTCTGTATTTATCAGCATCTTTCAGATGGGTGGTTTAGTTAAACAGTTTATTATTTACATGCTTGCTGGTGTAATTGTACTGCGGTAACGTTTTCTCTGAAGTGAATGGAAAAACACTGAATTCAAAAGCTTCTATCACACAATAAATAACACACGTGTCAGAAAATAATTTTGACTGGGAGGTCCACTGTAAAAAACTTTCCATGACGGCAGAATTAGACATCAGAGGAGTCTGAACAGCAGTTAACTGGGCCAAGAACCTAACCATTTTGACATTTGTCAAACCATGGGTAAGTTGTCCCCAACTTAAGCTTTTACCCCTCATTAATACATTTAATTAATTGAATACATTTTACATTTATAAAGCTAGTTTCTAAATGACTTACACTCAAAGCAGTTTACAGTGAGTTAATATTCTTACCCAGAAACAAAACGCTTTACTCACCTTCATGTTTTAAAACCTGCTGGCTGATTTATATCCTTGAAACAAAAATAATTTTTGAAGACTGAAGAATCTGCAAGGTTTCAAATAGAAAGAATATAAACACGCCATCAACAAAAAAATGATCTATTGAAAGTAAATGGAATATTATGTGGAATATGGAATACCTGAATGAGCAGTACAGACTATTATACACCATATCAAAACCAAATATAGCTTTATATGCTGGTCAGGTATGTTCTGAAACATGACGCATATACTCTGAGCGTTCTACTTAAAACAAGATGCCTGAAGTCTCAGAAGCGTCTCTGTGGTTTTGTGCGCTCGTTGATCTAATAAAAGTCACTTGTTGAAAGACCACAGGAAGCCCAGAGCTCCAGTAAACCTGTTCTGTAGCAGAGCATCACAGCTGTGGGACGGCAAACTGTGTGACTGCCACCATGTGAATCTATTTAGGAAGTAAAACTGAAATAATGTACAGTTACTAATATACACTGACAATAAAACTCTTTGGCCAAAAATTAGCCATGAGTTATTACAGCAATAATTCCAAATATAGAAATCAACGTCACATTAGCCATGACTATAACTAGATGTACATTTGTTTTAAAATGATCAAACACTAAGAAACATCTTGATATTACATTTATGCAGCTGATTTTATCCAGTGTATACAAATTATACTTTTTATCAGTATGTGTATTCCCTGGGAATCAAACCCACAACCCTCTGCGCTGCTAACACAATGCTCTACCAATTGAGCTACAGGAACATGTCGACATGCTTGTTTTGACTAATTTTACAGCATCTTTAGGCCCCTTGGAAGTTTGTTAAGGCCCTCCAGTGGCCACTGATGGTAAACACTGACCTATAGAGCAAATGAAGGTTTATCTTCTCCCCTCTCTCCCCAAACTGTGTGTGGTCTAAAGATGAATCATCACTTACCAATAAGAACATGAAAAATATTGTAATAGTGCCCAACAAACAAACGTTATATCTCTGTTAATTAGAACGCATCAAGTTTATAATCAAGCACAAAACTCAAAGCACCAGTCAGCTCTGACCTTCACATTTATAGAAGAAATGAATCAGTGGACAATGCACAACATTCAAACAAACACACAGACAAACGCACAGCAGGTTCATCTGGAAGTGATACAGTGACTGGATGACACACATTATACTGGTTAGAACACTGGAAACAGGTTTAATCATTTACACAGTGCAGTTCATTAAACATCTTTTATTTGTTCGTGAGATCAACAGTCAAAAGTGAGGGGCCAACAAACTAGCTATATCTCAAAATATTTAAATTAGTCTTCATTTAAAATCATTAAATAATTCAATCAAACCTCATTTTAAATTGAAGAAATGAATAATGCTGCATGCACTCTTACTGGGTCTATATCACACACATTTCTGTTAAAAAAATTAACCTGGTCAAGATATAGCTGTGAAACAATGAAGAACTGACTGTTATTGACTTTCTTACTTGCTCAGCTTCTCAGATTTGTCTGTAAACTGGAGTTTAGATTATATCAGCTGATATTATTCACTGCCACAGGTTTGAGAAACACATGTGAATGAGGGTCACCACAGATCATTGACCTTCTCCATCATTAAAATATTAGTTTAGTGGTTAGACTGTGAGCAGCTGCTTGAAAATCACAAACCATGGTGAGCTAAACACCTGAAACCATCTGATGAAAATCACAGTGAAGATCACAAGCAGAAACAACTGAAAAATAACACTGTACATCCACCATCATGATCCAACATCAGCTTGAGAAGACAGAACAAACACCACTGCAAACATCACTGTGTGACCTGCTTCTCAAAGCATGTATGTTACTGACACTGAGGAACTCACAGGAAACATCAGATTTTCAGATGAATTTCACAGAAATGAACATGTCTGGATCATATTTCACTTCAGAATCAAAAGACAGAAAAGGATATTTTGCATAAAGGACAAAGAATGTATTAAGGATACCTAAAAATGTTTGCATTGTGACATTTTCCCACAACATCAACCCATTCTTAATGCTGTACTGCAAAAAAACATTATTGAGATTGTAAAACGTCGTGACATGAGTTTTTAAATAATAAACTTTATAATAATAAACAGAGACTGAACTACTTTCATTACTGTAAAAGAAATATTTTGAGATTTTGTAGTATAAAAATTGTCACAATGCAAAAATCTTTATGTGCTTATAGAAATTAAGTATGATTTGGGAGTAAAATATTATTCCAAATATATTCACTCATTAAAAAGTGTCTAAAATATCACCATGAACTTCAATATGAACAATATTTAACTGCTTGAGCACCATAAACAAATACGACAGAGAAATGAAAAGTTACAGTATAACATCAGTGGTGACCAGAAAAATCAGTTTACAAACAACGGTACAAAGACCAAACGGGAAAACAAGTAACAGACAATTTTAAAACATCACAATCCTGATTCATCGGCTACCTACAGACACGGTTTTGTTCAGAGTTGTTCAGGGGTGTTTTAAAGACAAACACAAAAAATATCAAAGCGTTTCGAAAGACATGTAACAGTGCAGTGAACTGAGCTCCATTTCCAAACGAATCAAAACCCAGAAACAAAACAAAAACCTGTGTCATGCAGTCGCCACAATCTAAATAAAACCTCCAGCAAGCGAACAAACAGAAAGAGACAAACGAAATATACTAAAAGAAACTTCTGATTCCATGCACATTGACTCGGGTTTTGAGACTCAACTGTGAATTCTTGAGTGTTGAATTTAACCCCTCAGAAAGTCACTTGTAACAGCATCTCAGTCCAGTTCCAATGTAAAACCTGCATGTTCCACAGGGCAGTCCCAGTCATCCCTTCACGACACAGTAGTGGTTTGACTGGAAGGCTGAAACTCATCTTCTAAGCTCTTGAAGAAAAAGCAGCATTAACTCAAGAGAGACTAAATTTGACCACAGGAAATGACGTCAGATTGTTTTTAGGAAAACATGAACATATCTTTCGCTCCAGCGAGCGTTCACGGTTTGTTTAGTAGGTGTTTGTTTTTAATGGAGACCGTTCAGGTCAGGTCTTCAGATGTCCATCTCTCCTCCAGCACATGAACTTTATGCTTCAGAACCCAGAGAGGTTCTGGTCGGGCTGGGCGGCAGCCGGGCCGCAGCGCTGTGCTCGGTTCTAAAACTGTATTCATACTGAACAGAGAAACAGAAAGAATTGAGCAGAGCATCTGGAGGGCATTACTGAACTTACACTGACCTCTAGTGGCTCAATTAAAAATACATTTTCCTGCCAAAATACATGTATTTATAGAATTACATAATCTATTGTAAAACACACCAATATTCAATAAACATTAACTCCAAAACCAGTTGATCAGTCTGTGTGGGTGGTGGCTGAAGGGATGGCTCATCCAATCGAACGTTCGAGTTCAAACTCTCTGTTTTATAAACTTGATGGCCAGATATATTTGAAGAACAGATGTAATTGTTAAAGAAGATATTATAACATCACATTCATGGCATCCTACAGCATCTGTTTGAACAGAACACATTCTCACCTCACTCTCGATCTCTGCCAGAGTCTTGATTCTAATGCCCATGAGATCCACCTGTTGCATCTACAGCACACACACACAGACACACACAGACACACACAGACACACACAGAAGCATCAGTCTTACATACAGTCATAACATCAGGTCTCTCTACAGAGCTCATATGATGCAGGATTTGATTGGCTGAAAGCAGACTCACATCACTGGAGGCACATGCAAACTTCTCTGAGATCATAAAAGGCACTCCATCCATAGCTGTAAAAAATGAACCAAACACTCAGTGTTAACTACAGTTAACTAACCCTAACCGTTAACCACAGTTAACCCACCCTAACCGTTAACTACAGTTAACCCTAACCCTTAACTACAGTTAACCCTAACCGTTAACTACAGTTAACCCTAACCCTTAACTACAGTTAACCGTAACCGTTAACTACAGTTAACCCTAACCGTTAACTACAGTTAACCCTAACCCTTAACTACAGTTAACTAACAATAACAGAGAAATCAGCTGCAAATTCCAGCTGCATCCGAGTTTATCATGTCTGATCCCTTGCTTGCGATATGAGTCATAACACGCATGTTTAACTGTGCTGGTGCTCTCACAATCTGTGCGTAACTTTTGTCTCTCTATCTCCATCTGTTTAACTGCAGGTTACTTGTGGAGTTATTTTCTGAATGTGGACGACAAGTTTAAAATGTAAACAACTGCTGTAAAAACAAACTACAAACACTGCATCATCTACAGTACCAGCCCATGTGATACAGTACCAGCACGTGTGATACAGTACCAGCACGTGTGATATAGTAGCTGAATCTTCTTTCTGTTTAAAGACAGACATTTCCCGTTAAATTGTACCCGACAGCTCAGATTATAAATCATTATTATAAACTTGTGAATCAGGGTCAGGAGATCGGGTTGAACACTGATCTGATATTTATTTACTCAAAGTCTGATTTTTGATACTCAACTTTATTTTTTATTTTACTCAATGCCTTTTTTAACCAAATAAAGTTACGGATTGCAGCTTTAAGATGTATTTGTGTCTAGTGTTTAGTTGCATCAGGTGTGTTTGGTGTGACATCAGTACCAGAGATGGCATACAGGTTGGAGTTCTGGTGTTCAAAGTCTGGTCTGTTTGTGCTTTTCTTGAAACACGCAGGCAGGGTCATGGAAATGTGCCTGCAAGAAAACACAAAGACAATT
The DNA here is from genome assembly GCA_036877575.1 of Botia almorhae. NCBI lineage: Eukaryota > Metazoa > Chordata > Actinopteri > Cypriniformes > Botiidae > Botia > Botia almorhae. Next base: position 21,077 of record JAZGTJ010001573.1, on the reverse strand, counting down.
CAATTATTATCAAACAAATGTAGTGAAGTACATTCAGTCAGCAGAGTTTTTCTTCTCATCACTCATCACAGTGTCCTGTTGTCGATAGTGTCAGCTGTGGTTTTAAAACTTTTTTGGTATTACAGTTGTAAGGAGAAAATACTCAGCTATGTTGTTGACTGATACATGTGCACATGGTTTGTTATAAAGCATATTAAAAACTGATGGTCTAAAGCTTGTGTCTGTAATTCATTATTTTAACAAATCAAACTGTTTCTAACCACGACACGATCTCTTAGTTTCATTTCTGTCTGCTGTTGTAAAGCACAATGAGAAAAGGAGCAGACAGAGTCTGGTCAAAGGTCTCTCACTGTCTCACACACATGAAGTTGTCGTTATGTTCATTTCCTGTTACATAAGGACGTTACATCACGAGTGTATAAGAGACAGACAGACAGGAAGTAGGAGGAAACCATGAGAAGGAAACAGCTGGAAACCAGAAAACTTCCCATGATTCAGACCCTGAGGACTCACAAACAAACCAGTAAACAGCAAGTATGTGTGGACACCTAATAAATGGTCTTAAAGGTACAGGCACAAAAACAGTTGTAATAGTACTAAGAGAGTAAAAAGCTTAAAAATGTGCTTTTCTCTTCCTTGTTTCTTATCCTTCTCTTGGTTTGTCTCATTCTGTCTCTTTCAATACTGCAGCTGTGGAAACTAACTCAGTTCACACTTCCTCATGTTTTCAGACCACACACGCACAGCACAGGTGCTGGAGTGCAGGTGGGGGAGTTTGTAACTGTACACACACACACACACACACACACACAGACACACACACACACACAGACACACACACACACACAGACACACACACACACACAGACACACACAGACACACACACACACACACACAGACACACACACACACACACACACACACAGACACACACAGACACACACACACACATACTTGGGCAGGACAGGTGCAGGAGCGGAGCTGGAGTTGTTTGTGACTGTCTGGATGTTGTTTGTATTGGTGCTGTTGTTCTGTACAGGTGAAGAGTCTTGGGTTCGAGGCACCTTCCCCATACGGTACCAGATGCCCATATTGTTCAGCTCTCTGTGAGGAAATAAAATCACATTAGAATCACACACTCCTCCTTCTGAAACACACACATCTGAACACCCAGTAAATGTCTATTAAACCCACCAATGAAATCAAAATTTATTTATAAAATAATTTATCCATGCACATGATTGTTTAATTCATGTGATCTCATAATCTTTAATCAAAAACATGAACCTCCCCCATAAAACAACATCTCTTCTCTTGATGATGTCTGTATGGTCCCCGGGGGCGGGACTATACTGACCATCCAATGGCCAGGCAGTTTTTTTATCCCTCCTACTGCCAACAAACCAATCAATCTCCAAAGAGCCAAATCAACATGTTTTCACATTCTAGAAGTCATATCACTCAGATATGCGTTACTATAGGGAAGAAAAGGGACCGTTCCTTTCATGGTGACTTTAAATTTTGGGGCGACTGCCCAGATCACATGATCTGTTGGACTAACCCTATGAATGTATACTGAGGCGGGGCCTGTTTGGAACGTCCTAAGATTCGGATGTCACAGATGGCCGCTTCAGTGGAGTCTCGTGGGATGAACTTGATACATAACCTCCTCTTCCTGAACGCTGGTTCCTCTGAGGAGACAGAGCAGAGGAACATGATGAAGCGAGAGAAACGCAAGAGAACGAGCTCAATGAAAGGATGAAAGAAGGCCACTTCATTATTAAAGACTGAATGAAAAGAGACACCAGACTGCATGTGTGGAAGCTGACAGAGAAAGTCTGGCTGCTTTATTTATACTCTGATGAAGGTTTCATGTATCGAGTGTGTGTGGAGACTCAGCACACAGAGTTTGTTGTAGTTTCTGGAGATGTACAAACCGATTACATGCTTAAACATGTGCCTTAAACAAACACTACACGTGCACATGAAGAAAATGCTTCCAGCTACACAAACACTGTTATGTTTGTTGTTATGCTCCAAAATGTGTCAGAAGGTTTTCAGGAAAGCAATGAGAGTATTTTAAGTCTCCTATGGACTGTTTTCTATCAGTATTTTAAAGTTATCAAGCTAATTAAAGGCAGTTAAAATGTCAGCATGGCAGCACCATGAATAACAACACATCTGGTTTAACAGCACTGACATTTGAAAAATGTCTGAAAAGGTTCAATTCATCTACAAATGAATTTGATTTCATCACTTATTTGCCCTTACATCATTATTCTGAGAAATGCCTCAGTGGTTTTGTGTCCATACAATAAAAGTCCACAATAGCCATTGTGATTTGTTCACCAACATACTTCAAAATGTCGTCTTTTGTGTTTCTCAGAAGCAAAAAGTCACACTGGTTTGGAATGACAAGAGAAAGTGGAATAATTTTCATTTTTGGGTGAACTGTCTCTTTAAGAAAGGCTTATAAAATGGTCATTTTTCTATTATTTGCTCCATCAATTCTGTTGTGGCTGCAGACACAGTTGTAAAGGGAAAGCAAACACATGAGAGGAGAAACAGGCACTTACGTGTGTCCACTGTTTCCTGAATGGGGATGAAGCCCACAGGCAGCGTGTCCTTCATGTCAATCAGCTTCATGTCCACAAGCACGTTTCCTAAATGACTCTGTGGAGACACATGAAGTAGATACACACCAATGAGCGGCCGGACACTGAGGACACACAACAAACGCCCTTAAAATCGCTCCTGTGTCCTGAGTTTTCATCACAATTAGCAAAATATCACTAATGTTCATATCACAATAGTTTGTGAAAACTAAATGATTTTAATACTTCTAAAAGTTATGTACAATGAATGTTTTAGGTGGAGGCAGAGAGACTGACATGCTAATATCAGTTGAAATGTGGGTTTCTTTTGCCAGAAAGAATGTAAAACATGTATGTTGGTTATATAACAAATATCCCATTTTGCCTTAATGTCCTAGCATGAAACATCAGATGATAAAATCATTGACTGACAGTGTTCGGTTTGTGTCACAGATTACACAGAAAATAACTAATAAGATTTGAGATAACTAATTATAATCAGTTTCTAAGCAACTAAGACACATCACAAATATTGTTCTTTCTGCTTGAATACAGAGCAGGAGGAATTACTGAGCACACAGACAGTATGTGGTTTTGTTTTCAGGAACTCAAAGAAATAGTTTAAAAGAAGCAAGTGAGGTGCTGCTACACATTAGCCTCAGAGCTTTATCATGACAGCAACATAAAACACACACCAGCAGGAAACTCATCCCACAGCTAACAACATTAGGTTGCAAGAATGTTTCCTTAACATTTCAATTAAGTAACAAAAACAGTAAAAATGGTCATTTTAAGGTTCTCAGATTGTTCAAAAAATTTTTAGACATCATATTAACATTATTGCTTGGCTTTCAGAACATTATTTAAACATTTTTAAATTATGAAACATTTTTAAAATATTGCACTAATAATATAAGAATATAAGATATAATTATATATAATTTTGATATATGACATAACATTAACATTAATGCAAGAATGTTTCTGATAACTTTAAAACAACGTTTAGAGAAAGTGAAAACATTCTCTGTTAGCCTGGTCTGAGTCTTTTAGAAGCTTTAATATCAATTCTGCCTTCAGGCTAAAGTCACCTACAGCATTACTTTATAACATTATAATGTGTATTTCTAAGTGATTTGAACGGTCTGATTTAGAATACAAACTACACATGTTAGCTCAGAGTTGTTTTCTTATCAACTCTCTTGATACAGAAGAGATGACTCACGTTCTCTTTAGAAAAGGTTCTGGTGAAACACAGATAGCGAGTGACCTTGGATTTGAACAGACCATCTTTCCACAAGTCGGCATCCATCCCATCTGTGGTTTGTGCAACCTGCCAGACAAACACAACTGATTTAACTGTTTATTCACAACCTACCAGAACAGCATAACAAACACAACTGATTTAACTGTTTATTCACAACCTACCAGAACAGCATAATAAACACAACTGATTTAACTGTTTATTCACAACCTACCAGAACAGCATAACAAACACAACTGATTTAACTGTTTATTCACAACCTACCAGAACAGCATAACAAACACAACTGATTTAACTGTTTATTCATTGTGATGATGAGATTTTTCATTTGAGGAGAGGGTCACTTGTTCTTTCCGTGTGTCTAAGTTTATTAATTACTAAGAAATCAGTCCTTCAGGGCAATAGTCAAATACCACAAAACAATAACTCACATTAACCAGAAAATGTGTTTTGTTAAATGACACGTGTTATTAAAGGTAGGGTTGGTCATTTCAGAGAGGCTAGCTTTGAAAGCATAAGATCCCGCCTCCCTTCAGAGTGCTCATCAAAGCCACGCCCCCTCCAACACACATGAACACATACATTGTTTGACATGCAAGTAGGACATTCAGACCGAATGCAATGATTGCATGAACATTTTACAGTGCTGTACTTTCCACAGATGATGTACATTTATATAAATATATTTTAACACTTTACTTAGTGATTGCTATCAGGATACGAGGAGACTTTCAACTAGCATAACAAATAATGTTGCTGAAAACAATCGCCTACCCTGCTTTTAAAGAAAACCAGGCAAGTCAGACTTTAATTAGTTCTCAAGGGGCTTCTGGGAAAATCTTGCCCTCATTATTGGCACTACAGATTAGGTCTGATTCCCAAGATCTCGCAGATTGATAGAAATCTACCATGAATGTGAAGGTCTCTTATGTGGCATGTCTGATCTGTGTCTGGAGGAGATTAGCATTGGTTTGGAATGACATGAGGGTGAGGAAATTTCACTATTGCTTTAATAAAGATTGATGTGTCTTGATTCTCCTCCCCAGCCCACCGGCTCTTCAACAGCTTCTGTTCTGTTATCTCAGGTCAGTGCACACGGCATTGTGCAAAACAACTGAAGAAAGAGGAAACATGAGAAGCAAGGCCTGTGGGTCCTAAAAACATCTATTTCCTGTTTTCTGTAGCTTGACTTTTGTCGCCGTTCTGCTCAATGTCAGTCTTCACTTCACTATGATGCAGAAACTGTAGATGCAACCAGGGTTCATATACACGAAATGATTCTATTTGACCAAAAGAAATTTTGTCTAAAAAATATCTCAATAAAAAAGTAAAAGATCTATATTAACTATATAGTAAACATAATGAAACACACTATTAATCTAGACATCTATATAATATCACAGCACCATTGGTTGCTAGGTGACTGTTACTGGACTTACCATAACATCTGTTTCGCTGTGCAACTTTGAATTGCAAGGACATCAAAACAATCAATAATTTCTCATCAAAATGACACATTTAAACATTTTTTAAGGAGAAAACACTCAGTAATGGTGTTGCCTGGTGCATTTGAACATGGTCTGTGTATTAAAAACAGCACACAGACATATACACAACACTACAAACCACCACAGAGAATCTGTACAGCATTTCACACGAAACACTACAGGAATCACAAAGACCACATTCATGTGTGTTATATAAAAGACATCTTGTGAAGATGTTGAACGATCCATCAAGACTGAAAATGATTACAGTAAGTACAGTAAGAGCCCGGACTTTAGGGGTCCTCAGGGGTCAAGAGCAGACGTCTGAACACTGTGTCTCACTGTTAGTGCTGGAAACATCAGATCTTTGTCTCTGTGTGTGGACTACAGCGGTTCAGATGAAGTTTTCGGGGAGGGCCGGGTGAGGCTGCTATCAACAGACGCAGCTTTCACACGCTTCAGATATTCACACAGGAAGCTTTGTTAAACTGGGATGTGTGTGCTGGAGTGACAACAGAGACTGCAAGAGCCAAAGGAAACTCACTAGGTTTCTGCTGCCAAAAGAGACCCACATCATGTGTGAGTGTAAAGATGAGGAACTAGCAGCACAGCATTACAAAAAATACTCACCTTTCACACAACATCATTCTTTCAGCAGACACCTCTATACAAAGACACTAACACATGAGCAATGATTCTTAACAACCTCCCAAACTCCTCCTATAAGCCAAAGCTGCAATTCACAACGTCTGTCTCTCTACTGCATCTCTGCTTGAAACTCTGTTGAAAACTGCAGGTTACTTGTGGAGTTATTTTCTGAATGTGGACGACAAGTTTAAAATGTAAACAACTGCTGTAAAGAACAAGATACAAACGCTGCATCATCTACAGTAGCCGGATCTTTCTGTTTACAAATGGATATTTCCTGCCATATCTGACCCAACAACTCAAATTATAAATCATTATTATAAACTTACTGTTGTGAATCAGGATAAGATAATGTTGAACACTGATCTAACATGTACTTGCTCAATAACTGATTTGTTTAGTTGACCAAAATGTACAACTTCATTAAGTAGTTTAAAATAGCCGGTAAATATCTTGGGGAAAGCAAGAGAGGGAGACCTCAGAAATACACTGACAAAAAACAGAGACCTCTTACTGTACCCACACCCCTTTTTTTAAAGACACCCTGACATTCCTGCTGGTTTGATTATGTAGATGCTGCCTGCATTCCTGAGAGCCTTTTAAAGTCGGGTGGTGGGAAACAGCTCCAAACACAGATCGTATTTCCCTCAGCCTGTTAACAGTGAATGCCTTTAACTGTAGACACCCTGGTTTCTGTTTCCAGGCTTTTCTGACACAGAGTCTGTATGTGTGTCTAGAGCTCCATGCTGACCACATTCAACACTGCACTTCAACTACATAAATCAACCATTACACAAGAGACATGCACTTGAACTATGAATTACATGTCCCACAAAGCATTGTGGGTGATGCAATTAAATTAAAAAACAACAGTACGGACTTTAGATTGTACTGAGATTACACATTTGGAAATCATGGGAATTTTGTGGGCGTTTATTGTGATGCTCTGATTGGTTGGATCTGTCACTGCAGGATCATGGGTAGTGTTGTTCTTGGCCACGAATTCTGCTGTTGAACACGACTTAAAAAAATTAAGCTGAAGCCATTTTTACAGGAACATGTTTTGTAATGCTGGCTGAAAGTCTCTTCACATCCTGATAGCAATCAGTAAAGTGATACAAATAGATGTATATTAATATATATATGTTCATCCAGTCATGTCATCCGGTCTGAATGCAATGGTTTTCAGATCTGACACTCACCACATCATAGCCAGTAGGAGCTCTGTTTCTGGAGGCCACGACCCCCACACCTGTGATGGGGTCCATTGACATCTCTGGCAAAGCTTCTGAAAGATCTCGCACCTCGGGCATCATGAAGGAATTCTGGGGAGACAAGAGTATTAAAACCTTTATAGACTAAAACCAGACCATACAAAACCTGCGTCCGCTTGTCTATTACAAAACTACCTATACAATCAGTGATTGCTTTTAAAATAGTCCTCAATCTAATGAAGAAATAAAAGAAGACCAATTAAAAGCACTGTTGACATTTTGAGCAGAGTATTAAAGCTGCAACCTGTAACTTTTGCCCTCTCAACCATCTCTGTGCACCCAGAACATCCGACAGCTCCAATTATCATTAACTTGTTGTGAATTGGGGTTAAGGAGATTGTGTTAAACACTGATCTGTCATGCTCATGTTTGTTCATTTTTAATGCAATAAAAGTTACGGACTGCAGCATTAAACAGCGATGGATTTGCTCTCATGTTTGTGAGCGATGTAGAAGCAGCTGGAATGTTACAACACTTACTGCAAGATACACACAAGCCGATATATCCTAACAGATCTCAGCGAGAAAACACAGAACAGATTAAAGCATGACGACACTGCCAAAATATGAAGGCAAATACGCAAATGAAAGTGTGTCAAAGTGTTAAAGACAAGTCTGAACAGAACGAACTGATCTACGAGCAGAAAAGAAATCAACTAAATTATTATTTACTCACGTTGCTTCAAACCCACACTAGTCTTTCCTCTGCGGAGCACAAAACCAGATCAGAACGTCTTCAGAAAATGATATTAAACATCAGCCCCAAAACTCCACAATTACAAAACTTCTAGTGCCATATTTCAAGTGTTCTGAGCTGTTCTTTACATTTTCATATTGACATTTTATTCCCTGATAACCTTCTCATCTGTTAGAGCTCTCACATACTCTTACATTTGTGACAGGAAAACGGTTATCACCAGGTTTGATCACAATAGAAAAGTGACGTCATATGTGAACACAAAAGAAACTCGAGAGCTGCTGCTAGAGAAAGATTTAGTCAAATGTTGACATGAATATTTTGTTCAACAGAAGAAAAAACAATCTTGTGTTGTAAAAACAAATGACTTGCACGTAGTTCTCAAGGAAAAACTGCTTGGTATGAGTCTAATAATATTGCATTTGTAAAACCATCTTGGCATCGTCTTGTATGAGTTCATTTCTATCAGGCAACATCTTAACAGCCCACAAAGACCAACTGCGCCGTTTCAACACTGATTTGGAGTCAGGCTTTATTTCTAAATGTGTGAGGAGTATTGTAGTTGCATACAAATGAAAAAGCTCTTTGCACAGAGCTAAAAGCTTTGGAGAAACCTTGGCAACCAGAGCGACTCTCAGCACTCTCCCAAATATGCCACAAAGAAGCTGCATGAAATCACTCGTGTGCATGGAAGCAGCCGGCAGTAAAACAAACAGCAGGGAGTCTGGACAGAGAGGGAGGGCGAGCACATGAGATCAAACTGAGAACATGTGAGAACTTCTCTGGAACTGAGAGTGTTTAGAAAAGCTGTGACAGGAGCTGACAGTGAGAAACACTAACAGGAATAGACTGCTGTTGACAGGACAGGAATGTGAATCATACTGAAAATAAAATCACATCATTATTCTGGTTAATAATCAGCCAAGGGTTTAACAGTGAAATCATATCTTAACAGCTGCAATCCATAACTGTTGCCTCTCTACCGCCATCTCTGTTCAAAACATAGAATTGCTTGCAGTTATTATTTGCAGTTATTTTCTTAAACTGGATTAAAAATCAAAATCAAATCAAAATTAGTAGCCAGATCTTCTTTCTGTTTGTAGACAAACATTTCCCATGGAATGGGGCCCGACAGCTCAAATTATAAATCATTATTATAAACTTACTGTTGTTAATCACAGTTAGATAAGGAGACTTTTACTTGTACTTGCTCAACAAATAAATTTAAAATAAATTCTTTATATGCATCTTAAATAATTCATCATAATATACTGGCACATCAGCCTGAAGCATAAGCAGGACAGGTTCTGTGGTGGCCCTCAGAATCAGGGACAGATTTGATTACACATCACTCATGAGAGGGCCAGCGAATCCTCAGATGACACACAGATGCCTCTGGAACTGTCACCTCAGTGCTATAAACAAAATGTGAAACCACGATGGAGGCCATTTGTTAGTGTCCTCGCTTGTTAACTAAGACTTGTCCAGCTCGCTAAGAAAACGTGTTTGTTTGCACAGGTGACAAAAGCAAATGCTATCGCGGAAAGCAACAATCTTAACATTCTTTAGCTGACACAACATCAAAACGGATTCTTTTCTTTCTTAAAACAGGTTTCTGCTTATATTGTGCACCGTTTATTGGTGCATGTTATTCCAAAGAAAAGAAATCTTTCCTCAAAACTTCTCAAATCACTTTCATCTGATGATGGAAAGCTCCTCCATACATCTCCATCCATCATATATAAACCATCAAATGAATGATGAACAAATCAAGTCCCATCCCACAGCAGATCCCATAGTACATACAAGGACATCACAGACACGAGCAACGACTAATTTGACTAATTTCTTCTCACACTGACAGCCGCCCTCAGTCATTGTATGAGAAAGTCTCCTGCCATTGGTCTCTCATTACTAGACCAACTGATGCATGTCTGAAGACACAGATCAGATTTCAGTCCTTATGTCAGATCTGAAAGTCAGTGTGCAGTGTGAACGAAGACAAACCGACTCAGATCACAGAATAAGCAAACAAAAGAGGCAGAAATCTGCACTGAAACCGGCCACGACCATACATCCTCGAACCTTTGCTATGACTATGTGTCCGTCTGTATAAAAGTAATACATAATAACCCCAGTCAAGAGAATACAGAAACTGTTGGTGTCAAATGAATCAGTACAATCTTAACTCATCACACACGGGCAGTTCACTCAGTAGTGACCAAAACAATCAGCCAATTCTAACTCATAATACTTGAAATTCATGACAAAACGACACAGTTTCTGTCCTGTTTATTACAATGAGCTAAATATAAAGACAGCGGTGATTTCTAACGGTTTATACGGTCTGTGAATTTCATGAAAAATAAAGATGTTGTCTGTTAACACAACACTAAAACTCAATGTATTCATTATCACTGCATTACATTAAATATCAAACATTTGATCTCGCTAACATTTACTATCCCGCAATACAAACACACACTGGTTTCAGTTATAAATATAAGACCACTGTCACATCACATTCTTGTCTATTTATATTTTTCCTGAAACCCTGCATGGCATATACAGTGAAATAATAAATAAATAAGTAATATTTCATAAAGCAAGCTTAAAATGTTACGTTAAAGATCGACTTTTACCCTGCTGAACAATTCACGCCTCGTTTAAAAGAGCGAGATACTTTGTTTAGCCCCAGTAAAATGTTTTCGCTTTATAATGCGATATAAAAGATTATGTTTAGCGTTTCTGTCGCCTTTGTTCATGTTTAATCACACACACAGTCTGACTGTTTTACTGTTAGCCGTTAGCATCGACATTAGCCGCTGGTTGCTAGGAAACTCCATAGGGATTTAATGCTTAACCTAGCCTAGCCTAGCCTAGCATGCTAGTTCCTCAGTTCTTCAAAAAGCCGTAAATTTCCTTCACATTTCTGCCAAACCAAACGGTAAATCGCACATTTACTTAACTGTAAAATGCGGTACTGCGTTCTTCCTTTTCGGACAAAAGCAGCTTTTCATGACCCGCAGCAGCAGCGGTGGTGCGTGAGAGCACGGCGGGAGATGAGCGCAGCGACGGCCGGGGAACGAGAGCGACAGCGCGGCTGGAAGAGCGAAGCAGCGGCGGGGGGGAGCGGAGCGTCTTACCACAATGTGGTCAACAAACACCCTTCACACACGCAGGCAGACAGACAGACAGACAGACAGACGCGGTGCAGGGGGACAATGCAGTCACGGTCGCACTGTTAACGTTGTCTTTAATGGTTTAGTCCCGTTAAAACGACGCATGTCTCCGTTACTTGCCAGAGAGTTCCCGAGAAACTGCTGTTACAAGCAGTCACAAATACTGAGCCAGAAGAGAGAGAGGAGGGGGGGGGTATAGTGTGTGTGCGCGCGTGTGTGTGTACTGGTATTCACTGGTTATCGGGTCCAAATGTCTCCACAAGTATAGTAATACCAGTACATTTCAACCTTGTGGAGACCCTAAGGTCCCAATGAATAGACAATCTCATAAATCATACAGAAAGATCTATTTTAAACATCTAAAATAACAGAAAGACAGAGAGAGAGAGAGAAAGAGAGAGAGAGAGAAAGAGAGAGAGAGACAGAGAGATTGCCAGGTGAACAAATCCCAAAGCACTCTCCTTTGTCCTTACTTTTGTATTATATTTTTATTGTTATTATAAAATATCTTTAATGTGTGTTAAATGTGTGTTAAATGACTCTCACACAGAAAGGTGTGTCTTGTTTGACTTTAAAATTAAAAGTAAAAACATGAGACTACACATTGGTTTGATACATTTTGATGTTATTTTGATGATGATCAAGCAGTAAAACTGATATTATATATGCTTACAGTTGTATTTTGGTGTTTAATTAGATCCTTAATTTAAATTTTTGATTTAAATTTGCACAGATAGTTAAATGTTTTCATGTGACGTGATACATTTGTCATTCTCAGTCTTTATGTTGTGTGTAAACACTCATTCTATTTACAGCCTCTGATGCATGCTGGGTAACAGTATAAACTCAGCAAATATTTTTAGGTTGTAAGAACATTTCCCAAACATTTCCATTAACATTAAAATTAGACATTAAAATATTATTTTGAATATAATAAAACTAATATTATATAAAAATATTATTATTTTTTTAATTGTATTAGTTATTGTTTGGGTATAAGAATATTATTCAGACATGTTTTTAATCTGTTGTGTTTTTGAAGCATACCGCTAACAACTTAAGAATAATTTTGATGATGTATAACATTTAAAAAATGTTCCACTAACAATACTGCAAGAACAGATTTTGAGTACTTTAAGAGGACATTAGCCAACATTGTGAGAACGTTCCCTGTTCGCTGGGAATACTCTGTCAGCTGTGCCCACTGATCTGCAGGCAGTTTGAGCGCGACCATCTGGAGCTCTTGGCAGGGCTGATAATGTCTCTTTAATTACATTAGTATTGCCATCAGTTACTGAGAGAGTTCAGGGGAGTGATCAGTCCCACAGCAGATGTGTGTGCCAACAGCCGGTGTTAAATAAATGATATATGATTAACAGAAAGAGAAATTATCATGTAAAACGGTCAATTGATCTGTGCTGTAGCATCATATAAGTTTCAGATAGCAGCAAACGGTGTACCATTGTTACAGTTAAAACCGCAATCCGTAACTGTTGTCTCTCTGTCGCCATCTCTGTTTGAAACACGAAATTGCACCTTACTTTATGTACTTTTCTTTAGTATGCTGAAGCCGACATTACCCACGAAATCGGACCCGACAGTTCAAATGATTAATCATTATTATAAACGTACAGTTGCGAATCGGGGTAAGATCATTAGTTCATTTTCAACTCAAAATTAAACCTTTAAATTAATTTATTTTCGAAACTGTGCGTTGCTCTTCTCACTGCTTCGTCTCACTGATTGTTGTACTACAGCTGTTTGACCACAATGGGGTGGTATTGACATAGCTGTGTTTGTAGACCAGCTGTGGATCGCATGTTCTGCACGTCTTTTGAAATCGTTTAGTTCAGCTCACCAGTTCATTGGTACAGTGTTCTGTGATATGATAAAGCACAATGTGTCGTGCTGTGGTAGTTCTGGACTAGGATTGGACTTCTAATGGACAGGACAGTTGTTGTTAATGGCTTATCTACTGTACTTACTGCCTTTTATCCTATGCAAACTTTACAATGATGCACTGCTGTTGTGGGAGGTTGCTAGGGTGTTATGAAGGTATTCAGAGTGTTTAGGGCTTTCCTGTTGTTATTTCTAAGTGGTTTCCATGGTTCACTGGTGGTTGCTAGGTGTGATGTTCCCTGTCAGAAGATCCCATCAGTTTTTTAAAAAGCGTGTGTTGTTTGGATTATTATTCTGTTTGTTAATTATCATCAGTATTATAATATCGATGATGCTTGTGGTTGTAAACACTGGTACATCTTTTGTCTGCTATATTTCTCCACAACACTTTCCTGATTGTGTTAAAGTGTCATTGGAATATTTTTCATGTGTCTGCTGCTATATGTTGTTTTTCTTGAGTTATTGAATATGAAAGTGTCACATCACATTAGCAGCATATATAATATTCTCACTGTCCAGTTGGTGTGTAGGTTGTGTCGATGTCTTCGCTGTTTTCTTCTTTGTTTATCTGACACAGAATTTTCACACCTACATCAGCGTTCAGACTTCAGTTCCAACAGACGTTTTAATTGTGTGCTTATTTATGTTTGTTTAAAACCCTTTAGCTTCATTTCTCTCTTGAAGCTAAAGGAAGAAATGACCTTAATAAGCTTTGCTTTAGCTTTGTGCATGTTTTGGGTTTATCATGTTTGGAAGTGGTTTGGTGGTACACTGGTTTAAGATTAGGGCTGTACGCATTGCATTGTGGGATACAGGGTTCAGTGCAGTGTGTTCTGTTGTATACTTTTCACAACCTAAAACTGTTAGCTGTATGTGTTGCTAAAGGGTTGTTTGGTGGTTCACACCAAATGCAGTCTGGGAAAGAAAAATCACATACATATACAGATTAATTCATGTGAGCAACACACAAATATTTTTAGCATATACTTGTAGCATAGTTAGAAGAGAGATTAACATGGATCTCTCTTTGAGGCTGATCTGTGTTTTGCAGGATAAGAGACTATATAGTACAGCGTTCACTGAAAGCTCAGGTAATCACTCAGTCAAGCTAAAACTCCTCTGTGCTTATATAAACTGCTATACATACTGAGCTCTGTCCTTATACATTACATTACACAGTTTTTAACAAATAATACCCCGCTAACAGAGAACGTTCTCAGAACCAAGAATGGTTCTCTAAAAGTTCTCTCAAAGTTATCAAAAAAAGAATATTGTTTAACATTCTATATCAAAAATGTTATTCTAAAGTTGTTATTGGAATGTTTTAAAAATGTTACAGAATTAAAAAATGTTGACTAACGTTCCAATAAACAAGCAATAATGTTAATACAATGTTTTAAAACTGGACATTTGAACGCTCCTAGAACTTTCACAATAACATTTTTAACATTGTTGTTAGTTAATGGAAACGTTAGGTAAACGTTCTTGCACCTAGACCTGTTGGCTGAGAACTGATTCATGTCAGAGTATCTGTCATTTCTCATGAAACATTCCGTTCCTTTAATAACATTCTGCATTTACACACATGTTCATGTGCTTTAATGTAGTGTGATGCGTACACAGAATTTGCTGATGCGTACACAGAATTTGCTTGCAATGGATGTTTAGAACAGAAATATGAACAGTTGTCATTCTGTTCGGCAGAACCTCAGAATGTACAAGCAGCATTTAAATGTGACTATTAGTCACCAAGTGATATGTGACACCATACCTTCAGTTCTGAGAGCTGTTTCAACATCTCACACCTGAGACCGGCAGACGAGCTGTCAGCCAGACTGAATGACACAGCCAGCTGAAATTAACTGCTCATCTGATGAAGAACAAGAGTCTTGTGTTAGCAACTGTAGCTCAGTGGTCAGAGCATGGTGTTAACAACGCCAAGGTCATGGGTTCGATCCCAGGGATTGCACATACTCAATGTATAGTGATCAATGTATAGTATAATGGAATGTAAGTCGCTTTGGATAAAAGTGTCTGCCAAATGCCTAAATGTAAATGTTAATGTTAACTGAATACTGGTTCACCCTCCACAACACAAAGCTCCACCAGTTAACATACAGAAACAGGAATAGTTAAATGGGAGCAGTCTTGTACCTCTGTCTTGTTTTCAATTTTAAATGCCGTTTGCTGCAAAATAACATGTGTAATGATTGGTCTCGGAGCTGTTGGTTTGGTTCAGGTTTTGCTCTCACACACTCCAGATGTTTCTGTAGGCTGTGTCTAAGACCTGAATGCTTATCGTTTATGAGGAAACTGATGTTATAAAGATCTCAAAACATCTTCTCTCTGGACTCTTTCTCCACATCCCTCTAGACTGAAGACTGAAACAGTTTTTGTTGATTGTGGAGTCATTTTCTGCTGTGTGTTGTCTGTCAACACACATCCCTCAGATACACACATACCTCTGACCTTTATCACCACCATTCTGTGTCCTTTCCCGCTCTGTTCAGCCCCCAGCACAAATTCATATGCATTAGACATTGTGTGGCCAATGCATTTCAAAATGTCCGACACCTGTCAGGTTTCAGGATAAAACATGACATGCAGCATTTCTGTGGAAATAAGCGTCGTGATGTGCCTGGATTTTAAAGACATGTTTCAGGAAAAATTTTAGAAAGATTGCTTAGTTATAAGAATGTTATTCAAATGTTATTCAAAACAATTCTGTAACATTGTTCCACTAACTTAAGAATAACACTTTGATATATAATATGTAATAACAATAAAAACATTCTAACAACATTTCTCTGAAAGTTATCAATTTTTTCAAATGTCAAATGAATGCAGTTAAATTCTGTAGCATTTGTAAATCAGTTAGAGAGCAGAGTTCTCTATCATACAGTATTGGTTATTCCACTGTAAGCCGTTTGCCCTACATTAAACTGGAGCCTCGTGGATTCTGACAGCTCTCTAATGATGATTATTCCTTATGCAGATTAGCACAACCTCCCGACACATTTTTCATTACAGAAATCTTATATGGAAAGTTCCTGGAAATGAAGAATTTGTGTGCAAATTAATATGATTTCCACAGAAGATGTATTTATATTTAAATATATTTAGATCACTTTAGTTAGTGGTTGCCTTCAAAACATGTGTAACCTTTCACCTTTTTGGGCAGTTTTATTAACATTATTACCTGGTTAAAAGAACATTATGTAAACATGTTTTAATTCAGTAACGTTTTTAAAATGTTCCACTAACTACTTAAGAATAACGTTTTGGTATATATGATATATAAGGTTAAATAAAGTTCTACTAATGTTACTGCAGGAATGTTACTGAGAGAACTTGGAGAATATTAAACAACATTCTAAGAACGTTCCCTGTTAGCCGGGATACTTTGTATTCAGAAAATATTGGACTTGGTTCAGATTGGCACACGTTGCACTGAGCTGTAATAATGACTGTATTATGTGGCAGGTTTTGGGCACATGCTGGCAACATTTGATATAATCATTTCCTCATATGAGCATGATAAACCTCACACCTCATTTTAGTCCTCATAACTCTATATTTCCACATTTGTTCTATTATAATACACGTCTAATAGTCGCGCTCATGCTCATATTTCTCTGTAATGCTGCTGTTGTTTCAACATAAGTGTTGCAGGTCACACATTTCTTTAGCAAAAGAAATGAAGTTTGTTCCTGTGTAATCTTTTATTTATTTCCGCAGGAGACGAATGAAGAGTCTTGCCAGCAGTCATAACTCGTGCATATTAAAAACATTTGCCTGCTTCAGGTTTGCTGAGGTGAGAAAATTCATGTTTCACCCCCGTTACAATGTATTATTCATCGGAATATGTAAATAATGCATTAAAAAATTAACCCTTCACACAGCAGTCTGTGTCCTAACAGGCAATTCTGTCATTTAATGAATGAGGTTATTAATATTAATATGTGCAATTGGTTTAAACAGCCTGGATCTGGGGAGCCTTCCTTCATGATCTTCATTAAACAGATTAAATGTGTGTTTACCATTCCTCAGGTGATCCGCAGGTAGTAAAATATGGACCGTTTCTTTTGTAGCTCAGTGGTTTGTGGTCTATATAAATGTGCTACAAATGTGCCCATGTTTGCTGTTATAAATGTGTATAAATGTACCTTGAGCAGCTCAGATCTGAGCAGATGATGATCATTATGGAATCACATGTCTGTGATGTGTCATTCCATACTAAACTTGTAAAGTAACAGTTAAAAGTTTTAAAAGTTCTACGAATGTTCAAATTGTCCATTTTTTGGACGCTGCATTAACGTTACTGTTTGGTTAAAAGAATCGTATTTAAAAATAATTTTTGTAATGTTTTTAAAGCATTCCACATACAATGTTTTTGATATATGATATATAACGTTAAAAACATTCTACTAACGTTACTGCAAGAACGTTTTTTAGATGGGAATGGGCCATTTTTAATTAAATAAACTATTTTATTTATACTCAAGTACTGAATAAATAATATTTATCAACATTTTTGCTTTGGTTGGCAGCTGGATAAATGCGGTCATGTGACAACAGCGCAGAAACTATTTGAATGTTTATCATTGCAGCTTACTGCACATGCATTGTAATCTTTTGAATAGCAGACTGTGCAGCATTCAGTTCCCTCATATTCTGAAGTGCTTTCTTATAAAAATCACAATCAAAGGTTTAAAGATCCCAGCATCCATCGTATGTCATTATTCTGTATAAACGACTGCAGAAACAGTCTCGCTGTTAAGACACAGAATCCCACAATCATCTCTAACTCGGTTTTTATTGTCTACAATCTCCATTCATCATCATAATAATAATCATTAGTTGTACTCTTTCCGCTTACAAGAACATCACAGAAATCTCATCTCACTGGAGGGGCGAGAGACCTTCGCTCGGGCTGCTGCGTAACAGGATTTAACAGAGGGAGAGAATAATTAAACGTGCGGAGCAGAAGATCAGCCTCTTTTATTATATTATTGAGATGAAGGTACAACAGAACAGAGGTGTTGCTTTTATTGCATCAGATTGTTTTAACATAAACAATATTTACAGTGTTTACACGGATGGAGGTGAAGTTTCAGTCTCTGTCTACATTTATTTATCATTGTGTACGTTTAAAAGCTGCAATCCAGAACTCTCTGTTTCCCTAATGTTAAAAACGTTCTTTTGAAAGTTCTAGGCACTTTCAAATTGTCCATTTTTTAGATGTTGTATTAACGTTACTGTTTGGTTATGAGAATGTTTTTAAAATTCAGTGATGTTTTTAAAACATTTCACTAACAGCTTATAAATATGTGATATATAACATTAACTATGTTCTCTGCAGGAACTTCTTTGATAACTTGGGAACCTCTAGAGAAATCAAACTGAGAACATTTTGTGTTAGCTGGGTAGTTGTTAGTAGACAGTTTAAATAAACGAACACGGGTGTAGAAGTGTGTTTGTCCTCCGCCGGGCCAAATCCTTATTTAAGAGAAACAAAGCACCTGCGTTGCTCCACAGTGGAGATCAGATGTTCTGATGCTTCTTTTAACTGTGATGAGCAGAACTTCAGTCTGATCGGAGCAGATGGCGAGACCTGAGTTTTATGAAGCTGTTACTCTGGCAGCAGAGATCAGTGAAGAAGCAGCTGAAGGTAAGATGAGAGATTAACAGCAGATGCTGCCGTCTGCCAGTAATAACATCAGAGAAAATCTATTACAGCATAATGGTGAACACATCCCAGCTGAACGACGGTGAAACGAATCACAGTTTATGAGCGTTTATGAGCCATTTGTCCCAAGCAGGCCTTTAAATGTCTCTGAACACACATGAATGTTAATACCTCTATAATTAGCTGCTGCTAAGTGCTTCCGACCAAATGACTAGCTGAACTCAACAAGAACAATGCAGAATTACACTCTTAAAAATAAAGGTTCCTGCAGCTCAGTTGGTAGAGCTTTGTGTTAGCAACACACAGGTCATGGGTTCGAATTCCCATTAAAAATGGTTCCTCTATGGCATTCCTGTAAAGAACCCATTAAGAACCTTTATTTTTAAGACTGTAAGTGATGAGTGAGTTAATGGAACTGACTGTAAATAAGTAACAAACATGGCACTGTGTTTTTACTGTCTATTCCTCAGTGCTGTTTTATTTGTCATTTGTGGAGACAAAATCACTGTCCATCTTTAATCTCAAAGAACAGTTCGGATAAAAGTCATAAGACTGGCCAGCTAAAAAAGTCATACTGGTCTTTTCTGCAGGTGTGGAAAAGAATTAGTAAGAATTAAATTTGATCTAAAACTCATTTTAAGCTATTCTTGGAAATGTAACCAAATCCCCCTTTTCTTGGTCCATATATATAAATCCTCTCACCAGCCTCAGAAAGCCATTATTTTGACAATCATCTTCTTCCTCAGGATATTAAAGTTAAAAATGGCTTTTGGAGGAGTTTTATCCATAAGAAGCTGATCGCATCATTTCTGGGCCACTTAGAAGACTGAAAGCTGCTGGCCATCTGTATTCTTGATGGGTTCCACAGGCTGTTTCTGTTCAGCAGTGAATGGATCTCCGCGGGCTGCAGTGGTCATTCATTGCTGGATCTTTATCTCCAGAGAAAACCAGGAGATCCAGAACAAATGGAGGTCAAACAGAGGACAGTTCAAAACACTGATCAAATGCCCTGTGTCATAGTGCAGTTTTGGCAAATATGTTCAGTGTAAAAAATGTTCTACAGCCCAGCAAACAGGGAACATTCCCAAAATGTTGACTAACGTTTTCTGAAAATTCTGTCAAGTTTCTAAAAAGATTTTCTTGCAGTAATATCAGTTTAATAATTAGTTTTATATAACGTTATTTATTTTTATGAATGTTGTTGTGAACATTCTCACAAATCATGAAACTTGTGAGGTGTGTTTTCACTGTGTCGAACGGGGCTAAACTTCAGTAAGAACACAGAAGCAGCTGCATAGCAACTCCCTGGCAACCATTCCAACCATTGTGTGCAGTTTATGTTGGTTTAGAAAAGGCCAGTTAGCAAAAAGAACCTTAAAGAACCTTAAGAGGCTAAACTTTGAGTTTAATCTCATAATTATGACTTAGAACTTTAAATCCCTCAGAAATAAAAAAGTAGAAACATAAAACAGACTCTGAGTTGACAGAAGAAGCTTGAGTCATGTGACAGCCAGAGCAAATGCTCACTTCTCTAGAAGGACTCCTGATTAACATAATCTGAGAGCATTAATTATTCAGGAGGTGTGGAGAGCCGCTCCAGGGGTCAGGTTTTGCTCTGCCTAATAACCCATGTTTAATATTAACGAGGCAGACAGGCAGAGTGATTTGCATACTGCTTATGATGCCTGCTGGCTACAGCTCTGGCTGATCTGGGCACCTCATGCTTGCCAACAGTTTGAAGACATATAGCTGAAAACTCTGTTCTGTTTAATCATCAACACTGTAATAGTGTAACTCTGAAAACACTCTACATTTTGTGCTGCATTTTTATCTTTCTGATGAAAATGTGTGTGGTGTTTGCCCTTATTATACTAATTCTTTTATTATGTTACTTATAAAGGCTTATTATTTTTTTTATTTTTTTGCAAAAGTGACATTGCTATGTGGTTGCTAGGGTGATCTGCGTGGTTGCTATGGAGTTGCTAAGTGGTTACCCAGCTAACAATTTTAGGTTGTAAGAATATTCCCCTGATGTTTCCATTAAGTAAAAAACATTAATAATCTTATTTTGAATGTTCAAAATGTACAGTTTTGTAGAGGCTGTATTATTGTTTGTAACGAATGGGGCTGGTAGCCATACATCCAGCCACCAGAGGGAGCCCTCTCCCGAATACTGACTGTCTGTTTCTTCATTGGTTACTTCCTGTTTGTTCCATATTTATACCATGCTGTTCCTGCTTCTCATTGCGAAGTATTGCCAGTTCTCACTGCCTTACCGAGCGTTTGTTTCTTCTCTATTTGTGACCTATTGTTATGACCATTGAGCCTGCATTATTTTGACTA
>JAZGTJ010001572.1:0-50616 GCA_036877575.1 Botia almorhae | reverse complement strand
CCGGCTGAAGTGTGTAAGAAATAGCAGGTGTGTAACAGAGCTGACCTCTCGTTTCTGCTGAAGTGTGTGTGAAATGGCAGGTGTGTAACAGAGCTGACCTCTCGTTTCTGCTGAAGTGTGTTGTGAAATGGCAGGTGTGTAACAGAGCTGACCTCTTGTTTCTGCTGAAGTGTGTGTGAAATGGCAGGTGTGTAACAGAGCTGACCTCTCGTTTCTACTCAAGTGTAATTCTTTAGTGGTCAGGAGACGTATCCACTCTTACGTTAAAGTAACGTTGAAGCAGAGTTCATGACCGTGTCTCTAAGTGCTGGAGTTTAAATGTTGTTCACTCACGTTACTCTGATGTGTTGTGCCTCAACGTGTGGGCAGATTATTATGAATTATGAACCGTTCTTCATGAATGACTGTATGCTGAACACCCAAAGTGGTGATGTCATAAGGAATCCAAAGGTCTTACAATGTGTCATGGGTATTTTTTTAAACTTTTTTTTTAAGAATTAAAATACAATTAAAATATTTCCTAACCTACCTAGTTACCTAACTTAAAACTTCCTGCCCAGTCTAATTAGACTCTTTATTATTGAAAATATGATGCAAAAAACACATTTATAAACCCTGTTGGCTGACACTGTATTATTGCTTAACACCAGATAAACTTGATCAGTGTGCAGTGTGTTAAGGCTAAGACTAAATCTTGTGCTTTTTCTGGCATGTGTGCAGCACATTTCTGTGTGGATTGTTTTGTGAATATGTCAAAATGTAATGAAAGCTTTTAAAAGTGGCAGTTATTGCAAACCTTTTTAGAGCTGACAACAAACCTACAGTTAGTGTGTAAGTAGCGTAGCAAAGCATATTTTTTAAATTTCACATTTAAAGGCTTCTTTAAATGGAGGACTTGAAAGAACAGCAACAAAAATGGCCTGTTTATTACTAAGGGTCAGAGAGAGGTTGGAAAATTAAATTATGACCATCACTAATATTTAAAGTGGGCCTCAGGGGAAAGCAATCATATAATAAAAATAAATTATATAAGCCCTTTAAACCTGTATGCTTAGCTGTAGCTTAAAATTGTAATTTTTAGTAATGTGTTAGTTATGTGAGCTATCAATGCTCTTTCATGTAGCATTGTTAGCTAATCTTTCAGAATTGGTTATGATTGATAAATAATAATTAATAATTGATTGGTAAAGAATTGCATTTATGTCTGATTTATGTGTTGCGTGTTGTGGATCGTCGTCAGCTCACGGCGGCCATGTGGCACACCATCTGAGGAATGCCTCGTACTTCATCTTCTCCGGGGAGGGCGGAATGTTGTCGCTTTGTCTTTATAAGGTGTTTTTAATTGTTCGTCCACATGTCCCCTTTAGCTTCTGGGACATTCTTTGATTGATGTTGCTTCTAATCACCATAATGGCTGGTGCAGCATAACTCTGCCACTGGCGTGTCTCCGCCGGTGCTGAGAATTGCCCCTGGAGTACGGCCTTCTTCTGTTCTGACAGAGTGATGAACGGAACTCAGGGTGAACCTGCATCACAGCACTGATGGGAGAGAAATCAACGCTGCTCTTCCTAATGTAATCATCAGACACTCAGCGGTCGGGGGCGACAGATGTCGGCGAAGCGACCGTGTAGGTCAAATCATAGTGTTTAGAGTTTACGACTGCATGTTTCTACATACTGTCTTTCGTGTGGAATTTATAGTCGGCTTGTCTGCGCTCACGTTTGACTTCTTAACATTCTAAGTTAGTAGCAACTTTTCAAGCAAACCGCAAATGAAGATGTTTTTTGTTTTTTATGCTAAGCTTCTTGTTTAGCTAGCCTCAGGTGCTCTTCTCATATTTCCTTCCTTGCAATGCTTTAATTTTCCACATTTATTCAACTTAATTTCCTCGTTTCCTATCATCTTTTTTCCTCTTTTATTCCTCCGTCCTCTGTTTTCATTTTCCACGCTATCTCTTTATTACTGTCAGTAAATAGTGTTCAGGGAATGGGATTGTTAAATATTGCACTTATCTATAAAAGAGCAGCTGTAGCTGGACTGATAGTGTTGCCTGCGGAACAGCCAGCAGCTTTGGTACCTGCGCAGAACTTCTGTGGCTCGCAGACGAAATAGAAATGGTCTGTCTTTGCTTTTTGCATCCTGATCAACTCATTAGGGGTGGAACGGCTCTTAACTTGTATTTATTAGAGTAACATAACGTGATGCCTCGGAGTTCTGTTGTAGACACAGAATGTTAGTAAACTCAGCTGTGATTCACTGCTGTTTCTCTTTCTTAGTCTGACTAATGGCATACATACCGCTCTTAAAGAGACAGTTCACCAAAAATTCTGTNNNCCCCATGTGGCTGCAGACCAGTAATGCTATTTACCCCAAAAAACCTGAGACCACTAATGAAAATGCCTGTTTTTTGTTTATAACTAATTTAACACACTTTTCATTACAAATGATCAGCCTAAAGCTGCAGTTCGTAACATCTGCCTGCATAATGTTAAAGCACCCCGTGCGATTTTCTTTCTGGTTACAGACCATAACCATAAGCTGAACTAACATTTTCTTGGGAAATTGTTATCAGCATGATTTGAGAATGTTACCAAGTACAAGTGTATTAGTGTTATAGATCTGCTTATTAGATGCATGTATGTTACTGAGGAAATTGTGTGGAATCACAAAAACGTCATGTTTATCTCATATTTTCAATTCTGTTTAAACGTTAAACGTAAATTCTCACACTATTTCAGTCGTCAATTGTTTGACAATATATATATATACGTATATACCTTATGAAACATATTTGATATACTATATGAATTTATATCCCCCTATATATTTTGGTGGGTACTTGTTGTTTCTGGATTTTTTTGCATTTGTGTGTACAATACCTTCATCTGAAGTCAACAGAGGCCTGTTGTTTAACAGCACCAGCTTTGATTTCATTGCTAAGAACAAAAGACATTCGAGTCCTTATTTAGCTGACGGCATTGTTCAAAAACACACTTAAGGAAAAGCTTGTCTCAGCTTTTCAGCCACACTGCTCTGCTGCCTTTTACAGCGATGTTGTCACGGTACAATGGCCCAGGTTTTACTCCCTGGGTCATAATCCATATCTCTTGACTGTCATTTAATTAAACGGCTAACGGCTTTCCCTTTGTGTGCGGCCCACGCCCCAGCTGGTGGAGCGCTGCACTGCGAATTGGCAGCCCATCAATCTGGGCCGTGTGAAGGGTTCTCCCCCGTTCGTCCGGCCCTGGAAGATGAATAGATAAATGGAGTTTCATTATGCTCCAGTGTCACCTCCTCTGTCTCCCCCCACACAAATGTAGATGCAGTACTGCTGCGGTTGCTCTGTTGCTGCCCGCGACTGCGAGCTGCATTTGCCTCCGGTCTGATAGTTTTGCAGTGGTGGAAACCAAATGGCGACCAGTAAGCTTTGCAGTAGGTGAGGGAGAGTGTACAGAGTCATGCGGAGGTTATTGCTAAATGAAATACGACACAAAGACGAGGCGTGTTGTTACGTTTTATTGTTTTGTTTTACAGTGGCGAGGTGTCATGTTTCATTATGTGGATTGTGTTTGTTTCTGGATTCTAATACATATAATATATATATATATATATATATACATATATAATACATAACACTAAACTGGAAAACAAAATCATGTTTGTGGATTCTTCTGTGACATATATAAAATGTATTTGTTTTGTTCTTATCTTTATTTATTGCTAGATGCTAGCACACACATCAGATAACTTCTGTGCTGGATTTCCCAACATATTCTAATTTTGTTGAATTTAAATTCTCATTGAGGTTACAAGTGTGTTTTTGTTGCGAGTAATATACAGAATATCAATGAGCAAGTGTTTATAAAGACTTTTGTCATACACTTCACTTTCTGTTGGGAAAGCAGAGGCTGCCTATAATAGAACATAACAGAGATATTGTTATTTTACCAAGATAAGTCTGAATTATTCCACCCACCAACACAGTATGTCTCCCCTCACAATTTAAAGAGATAGCTCACCCAAAAATAAACATTTTGTGGTATAACTTACTTACGCTTTATATTTCAGATTATCTGAAGTCATACTATATCTCTGTGTGACTGAACCTTTAAAACATCATTCACTGAAAATCTCTACAAATCCATTTAAATGAAGCGCCTTAGATGTGTCGCCTGGCAACATAACCAGTTGTTCAACTAAAGCGTCTAACACAAAAAGATTTACAGTGAATAATGTCCTTGCTTTATTCCTCATGTATTAATGTTATCGCTTGGTTATGAGAAAATTAACTTCATAATTCTGTAAGGTTTTTAAAATGTTTCACTAACAACTTAAGAATATCATTTTGATGTATATGATGTATAACAAAAAAAGTTCTACTAGCATTACTGCAAGAAAGTGTTTTTGAGAACTTTCAGAGAATATAAGCCAACATACTGAGAACATTCTCTGTTAGCTGGAATGGACTTTTTTTGCTGTTTTATTGCACGACAGCTCAAGTCTCTGTTCACATTTACCTCACTCTCTGACAAACTTTATATCTACTCATCCAGCAGTAATTAGTCCAGCCAAATAGCTGGAATTAGCGATTTGTAAAGTCTGGTGCGTGTGTTTGCCAGCTGGAGCAGATGCTGAGATAAAGCTCAAAGATATCATCCAAAGCTCAAACTCAGAGAGACGACGGGACACACAGAAGAAGCCCAACTGCTTCCTCTGTAAAACAAAAAATAAGAGAGCGAGAAAGTTAGCGAGTGTGTGAGCGAGCGAGAGAGAGGGAGAATAACACAGAAAGTATAAATTAGATTTAGCCAATTAGGGTGGGAAGCCACTGGTAATTATCTCTCAGGAGACCTCGATGAATAGTTCTGCATATCATTTACATAACATCTCTCCGTTTGGTCAGAGACGATGTGCCAGACTGTTTTAGTCTATATTCTCACTGGTTGTGGCTTCAAGACCTAGATTTTCAGACGCTGAACTTCTCCGCGACGCAACGCGGTATTGAAGTCGTTAGGCTGAACAGCATCACTTACAGTTTGGTTTTTAAATACCTCTGTAAATTTCGATGATTTCGTGCTTTCCACAGCCAGCGATTCGCAGTACAAAACAAACTGTGTTTGGCACAAACTGCACTTACCTTCACCGCAAGCAAACCTGCGTTTAATGTTGTCTGAGTTGTTTACATTTACATAGTTGTTGTTAAATGTGCATGGAAAACCACCCAATTTAATTGGACTTTGTTTGATGACAACAAATTAAGATGTGAGAAGTTTTCTTTCACCTTTTTTAAAAGTAAACGTGTTTACCTGACCATGCTAACTAAGAACGATTATTTGGTTAGTTGCATTATTTGAAAGTAGCATCATTATTCCCTACGAGTCTTTTAGGACAGACCTGCAACTCGGTTTTGAATCACAACACAAGAGTTACAGTAAGAACCTACAGTAAGAACTGTAACCTCCATTGCAATAGTCAGATTACTGTATCACAGACCAGTATAATTCGACTCTACTGCAGTATATCTTCATGAACTCCTGTAGCTCAGTTGCTAGAGCATTGTGTGCAAAGGTTATGGGTTCGATTCCCAGGGAACACACATACTGATGAAATGTAAAAGTGTCTGTCAAATGCACTACAACAATTAAGATTTTACGTTTATAGATGGACATTTATGATAATCTCATATACCATCTCTGTCTTTCCCTTAATGTGGTACAACAGTAAGATTTTCCAGGTACTCAGGTGCTGTACTGTACATGTATTACAGCTGAAAGTTTTCAGTTACGGAATACTTTGTGTGTTCAGTTGTACTTTAAGCAAGTAGACGCTGGGATACACTGCAGGGCATCTACAGAGCTGAAAGTTTTATTGTGCAGTATGAAGTTTAGAAACAATCCTTTTAACTCTCTGAAACAAAACCCAACTTCATTTTTTATAATTATTTTTTCTTTTTCCCTCTCTTTGTTGCACTCGGCTCTAAATGAGTGTGCAGTGCGTACAACACAGAGATTTATAACTGCAGGTTATGTATTTCATTTTTTTCTCTCTCTGCTGGTGCCTTTGATGACAAAGAGAGAATTAAAGTGTTAAGTTTGCTTCCTCTTTTATTAAAGGAGGCTTAATTTAATTAGTTGCCCATTATCAGGACCCTCTGCTGTCTTGTGAAGGTTTCCGTTGCTCGGAGGAGAAAGGAAGTTGGGGCTCCTGGTCTCTAAGGAGGAAGTGTCCTTTTAATCAGGCCGTGTTTGCCTTCCATTAGCATCTTTGAAAAGCCACATCCACTGTCTGTCTGACTACGATTAGAAATGAAATACGCATGAAACACTTTGTATACAACAGCACAGCTAAAGGAACTGTAATGTTTTGCAATTATTAAATTGCAATTAATAAATTGGGTACAATAAAATCCAGAGAGTGTAATATGAAAGTAAATAGGGTCTATTTTCATGTTACGCTGCTTTACTGTTTGAGTATTTGTCGGCCCTGTTAAAACATTTTGGCGATCGTTCGGTTTGTATTTTGTTGTGTTGTGCTGACAAGCCCCGCCCACTGTGAAATCGGAGAAACCTCACTCTTATATGCTACATTATAAACATTACAACGTTCTAATTAGCTTCACATAGTATTTTGTGTTCTTTTAAATTTGCGTTCAAAAATGACTGGTGAGGAGTCTTTCTAGTGATGTGAATGAGTCATAACTGTTATTTTAGGCTGGTCGAGAAATCAGCTTATGATTGGCTGGCTTATAGATGTCTCAGTGTATATTTCAATGTATTAACAGCAAGTAAAAAATGTGAAAAATGACTAACCACTTAAAAATGCAGCTTTGCCTGCAAGTCCCAGATTTTTTTACCCCCTGAAGTGAATAATACATTGTTATTTGGTCCTCTCAAGTTTTAACGTGGGGCCGCTGTGCTCCTTTTGCTCCTGCGATGCTTCAGATTTCTGGGAAGAGCAGTGGAGGTCTTGCCCTCTGACATCACGCACCTTCTCTGAAACCACCCCAAATTCTCATGAGGACTCCAGACAAGGAACCCATTGATGGGCCCCAGACAGCTCTTGAAAAGGGGGTAATGATGCTTGTGGTAATCCTTTTAGAAAGAGGATGGCGAGGTGGGAGAGCAGGAGACAGAACTCCTTGGCTCTGTTGTATCACGTATAGTTGGTGTTTGATTCTAAAGGATATGTGCGTGTGTTTGGTTACGGGTCAGTGACATAACGCTCATTGTGTTCTGGTTTAAAATGTGAATTAAACATGACCTGAATACACTTTTTATACGACTGACATGCTTTCAGTCTCTGAATTCAGATTCAATTTGAATTCATTTTCGCTTAACTCTATAATAATTGAAATATTAATTTAATAATATCTTAAATAATTGTAATAAAGGCAAAATCCTCATTACAAGCTAAAATCCTTGTAAAGAAAACACTGGTTTTTAACTGGTTGTAAGATGTTTCAGTGTGTTTTAATGATGCTTTAGAAATACTTTGTCTGTTGAATCATGTCATGCAGCATATGTATGCCTACATGTATGCATGCGACAAGACAATCATGAAACAGGAAGTGATGTCACAAAGAGGACACCTGAAGAATCATGACTGTATGTCAAGGTCAGGTCAGATATTTTGACCTTTATATGACCTGTCGAGGTTAGTTTAGTGTTTCAAACCCAAAAAAACATTTTCACCTTAAAATATTAAAAATGTTTAGTGTATTCAGGATGTAAAGAAAATATTGTTTTTCTCTTGACATTTGAACTATTAGACATTTTTTTAAATTGTTATATAGTTTTTTAAAACGTTTTTGTTATATTGTTATATAAAAACATGTATGAATCCAGCATGAATATAAAGATACGTTTTAAAAGCTTGGCACGTTCTGTAAAAACATTCTCTCATAAGACGGCACGGCTTCTCAGCTTCTCAAATGGTTTTCGGGCTGTGACTCAGTCGTGGCTGTGAGTAGCGAGCCCGTCTAAATCTGACCTCTGGGTGACCTGGAATCACAACTGCTAAAACAACTCATGGATGGCTCATTTAACATAACTCTCCAAAACAACAATCTCATAACTCACCCCCTCGAGAGACTCAACGCTTATTTAAAACAGTCCTTGCTCTCGATTTGTCTTTTTAAGATAATAGCTACAGCAACTGTCATTGTAAAACTGTTGCTTTTGCATTAAATGTGACACCTGTTAAATGGTTTACAGTGCTCATCCAGGTCACAGGCAACTGTTTGGTGAGGCAGAGCATTGTTTAAAAGGACAGTTCACGTAAAAATAACAAATGTCATCATTTACACACATGCAGTTGATTTCCTCCTGTGGAACACAAATGTAAATTGCTGGATCAAGTTCACAAAACTGAATGATCTGAAGTATTCATTCATTCCTTTATTCAAAAATTCCCCTTTGGTATTTAACACAAGGAAGAACATTATACATGAGGGTGAGAAAAGATGACAGAATGTTCATTTTTGTGTAAATTGTTCCTTTAAAGCTGCAATCTGTAACTTGCCTCTTAATCGCCATCTCTGGCGATCTAAAACATAAACATTGGTGTACTTGTACTTGTAGAATTATTTCCTTAACGTGGATGACAAGTTTTAATTCCAAACAACTGCTGTACAGACATGCGATATAGTAGCTGGATCTTCTTTCTGCGTAGGGACAAACATTTCCTGCAGAATCCAACCTAACCACTCACATTCAAAAATAATTATATAAACTTACCGCTGGAAATTGGGGACCGTTTTGAGAACTGATCTGTCATGTACTTGATCGGTAACTGATTATTGTTCATTTTTAATCATGAAAAGTTACAGACTGAAGCTTTGAAATGGCAGTTATTTTAATGTTACTAATGAAGTCATAAGCTCCACGCTGAAGGATGTAGCACACCGTCTACAGTTGTATTGTTAGCTTGAAGAGGAAGTCGAATAAAACCCGCCTGTAAAAGAAAAAATGGAAGGGTAGCTCTCTTAGCCCAAGTGCTCAAGCTCTATTAAACCCCCTGAGTCTCTGTAACATGCTTATGCGTGTGTTTAATGAACACAGACCCCACAGTTAGCAAGCTAAAGCCCCTGAGGGAAAGGTAGCTTGCTAATGTAGCTCATTTTCCCGTCACTACGCTGGCAGTAATACCTCTAAATGCCTCCCCATGTGAACTCCTCTCGCACCGGAGTTCTCTGAGAGCAGATGCTCGTATCCAGCTACACACAAGTTCACAATACACGCTGACAACCTGTATTTCAGCTTAGACCCCCAGTTAACAGGAAATGTCCCCAGAACGTTGGCTAGTGTTCTCTTAAAGTTTTCTCAAAATGTTATCAAAATTTTCTTGTTAATGTTACGTATCTAAAAATGTTATTCCTAAGTTGTTAGTGGAACTTTTTAAAACATAAAATTAAAAAAATGTTTAAATAATGTTCTGATAACCAAGCAATAATGTTAATACAATGTCTAAAACTGGGTGTTTTAAATGTTCATAGAATACTTGAAATAATATTTATGTTGTTTTTGTTACCTAATAGAACATTTGGGAAACATTATTACAACCTAAAATGATTGGCTGGTGCAGAGTATTCACAGATTTCTGATAACTGTATTTCTGTTAATCAATGTTTAACTGCAGCTCCATCCTTCTCCATCCTCCCTCTCTCAGACCCTAACCCTGTTTTTTTTACTGTATTATGTCATTGTAGATGTCCGAGCAGTATAACGACTTTATCACATGTTCACAGATTTGCATAATATGCAGACAAACAGCTATTTTCCTTGGCAAACAAAACAGAGTCGACCACATATTGGATTACAAAGATAAATCTACATATCGCATAAATCACATAAACCTGGTTTCCATAGAACTGTAGTGTTTTAATCAGATGTAACAGAGCTATTTCCCAACCTTCTGTCAGTCTATAAAGACCTTGTTAATTATTTCCCTAATTCTATATTAGTAAAATAAATATTTTTAGTATGATTGTTTTTTTTTGGATGTGATGGTATTTTGGAGCTGTTTTTGCCATTTGTTTATAGGAAAGTAAATTGTAAACAGAAATAAGACACATCAGGATGTTCATTGTGGCGTATGTGAGGTACGGTGGCGTATGTGAGGTACGGTGGCGTATGTGAGGTCTTGTGGCGTATGTGAGGTCTTGTGGCATATGTGAGGTCTTGTGACGTATGTGAGGTACGGTGACGTATGTGAGGTACGGTGGCGTATGTGAGATTTTGGTGCATGTCCAGTTGCTGAGCATTTGCTGTGTTTTATTTCTGTTAATGTTCAACTCTATTCTGTCTTTGTTTGCTGAAGCTGATAAGCGATGAGGTCAGCGCAGCGAATGCGTCCCAGGGCTGCGCGCTGCTGCACACGACTCAATCAATATCATAATTACAGTGAAATCATGCCTGCTATCACACATGGCCAAGTTAAGTCAACAACACACGCAATAAAAGCAACAACTCTAAAACTATTGACAAAGTTACAACACAGATAATTAGCTGAACTTTCGCTCTCTTTGGCTTGTTCAGTCAAACTCGAAAACACAAAGCATTACAAAAATTCTTTAAATCAAATTGTGGTTTTCAATAAAAGCATTTCTGAATAGGCCTGAATAGTTTTTTTAAAGACATGGTTTGTTATGCTGGCCTAAATATATTTACATGAATATATCTTCAGTGGAAAGCGCAGGACCAAACGGTCCGAACGCAATAATAGGGTGTCCTACTTTACTGTATTTGCATACCGGATGGAGGCGTTTAGCGATCTGTGCTCGTTCCCCTGTGTTGTTGGATTTTTTTAAACATTTTTCTCTGCCAAGTATCCTTCTATTTCCTCTAGCCTGACAAAACGGGGCGCTTTAGCCTGCCCTATTGATTGATTTGTTTTTCAGATTCTTCTCTCTTTCTGTAATGGAGTCGCCATCCTCAGGCTGTACCCAGGTCAAGGTTCCTTCAGCCCCGGTCGCTGTTTAGTTTCCCAATTGATTGGGTGAGTTCGATACCCACACAAATCCGCAGGAAAGGTCAAGTGCTTTGGTGGCAAGAAAAGGGGAATAAAATGCTTTACATTCAACTGCAGTGTTGCAAAGACCCAGAGGGCCAGTAAATGTGTCTGGTGTTTAGTGGAAAACGGTAAAGGCTCACTGCAGGAGCGCTTTACCGCGATTTACCGCGATTCAGCTAACATCTCAGGTAGCAGGCATTGATTGCTAAGCAAAGGCATGACTGCTGTGTACCCAGCAGGGTATCTTTTATGTTTTGAGAATGTTGGCTAATGTTCTCCTGAAGTTCTCTCAGAATTATTGAAAATGCTCTTGCAGCAAGGTTGGTGGAACTTTTTCTTTATTATATAGAAACCATTTTAATAGCCAAACAATAAAGTTTAAAAACTCTTGACTGTTCTAAACGTTTTGAATGTTCCTAAACTGTTTTAAACATTTTTGGTACTTAAAGGAAATATTACAGAAGCATTCTTACAACCTGAACCTGTTAGCCGGGGAGCCTGTGAGAGCTAATGAAATTTGTGAATTGATGAGTGAAAACTGTGATATGGGGTCAAGCAGAAACAACACGCGCTTCTGAGGGTAAGGCGAGACTGAATGAGATGCTCGTCCTAATATGTCAGCGCTCGCGCGTTCAGCGTGTTCGCTCGAATTAGCACCGGGCTTTTTTTCCACCACATAGAGATACATGTTCATTTACATACAGGGTTTATCTTAATCAACGCACTGGCATTTGAGTGAAAGAATGTATTAACCTGGATGAGTGACTCGATTAAGGAAATTCGAGCTGTGTTCTCTGGGTCTTGCGCTTTATTCTCCATTGAATTTAGCATCATGTGTAGATAATGTCAGCGTGGCTGCTCTTGAGTGACCTCGGATGAGTGTTTAAAATGTAACCAGGGTCCAAATTGAACACTTGTCAAGTGACAAACGTGAGTAAATGAATAAATCTTTTGTTTTGTTTTTTGCCCTAAATCTATCTATCGGCCTGTCTATCTGTCTGTCTCTCTCTCTCTGTCTCTGTCTCTCTCTATATATAATAGTAAGTACAAAGAATGCAAATACAGTTTTAATGGCTGGAAAAAATATTTTTGGTTAGAATGTACATTTTCTGGAGTCACATACCATTGACAGGTGAGGCTAAAAGTTGCTTTTGAACCCTCTGTGTATCATTTTTTTAAAAGGTGTCTGTGGTTGTCTGTAGCACAATTGGAAACAGGCAGATGTTTTTACACGGCCTCTGATTTGATGAGCTCAGGGCAGCTATACAGGCCAAAGCTTCTACAGTACATTTGTAATGTCAATTATCTCTCTGTCCTACCCTTTTCCACACTAACTGGGACCTAGTCATAATATCTTGTTAATATCTTAACGTCCTGTTGGTTCCAGAAGTCTGTACATATTTTCATCATAAGGGAATGGCTCCATTAGGCCCTCTCATTCCATTTCCTGTTAAATGTTGTCAGCGTGTGGTGTACAATCTTCGCAAAGTATCTGAGACCAGTTAACGACATCAGAGGGGATTTTTGGAGCAGACAGGAAAATGGCTCTCATAATCATTTCATGAAAACATCAACTGTGTTTCCAAGCATTTTAAAAGTGGACTTAGCTGCGCTCACAAGAGCTAAAGCCGCCAGGAACGAGTTGCACGCGGAGAAAAGGTAAGTGTTTGTTTTCGGCACGCCATCGGTCATTAACATAAACATTTTATCGGTGTGCATGCGTAACGACCATGGCTGCACGCCACAGTGTGCATCATTTTTACTCTCAATGATCAGCTACAGCACACTCTACTTCATATCATTCTTTCAGCAGTTCATTTGCTTCACAAATTCGCTTTGGCTCGGAGGGATTCGTGTGCTTGTGTGTGTTTGGCACCAGATTCCGCGTCTACTGTCGTTGGGTGTGCCACACGGCTCGCTGGTCCATCTTGCGTGTCGTCTTGTTTCAGTATTGATGTAGCATGTGTGTGTGTGTGTTGTGTATCCGCGTTGCTCTCATTATCTCATTCCTTCTGCTCTCCACGAGTGTCATTATTCTCTCCAGCCCTCCATCTCAGCTCCGCTCTCTGCCCGCTCCGCATTTAATTAGCTCACTTTGCCAGCCATTTGTTGGAAGCAAAATCCACACCGATGAAGCTCTTCAGCATAATTATCCTAAATATGATGCTGGACTCTTTGGGTTGGAACTCAAATCCACCCCACCCCCTCACCCCAACACACACACCCTCCACACACATCTCCAACGGCAGCATAGCACCATGACGAGAGCCGTGTGTGTGTGTGTGTGTGTGACAGAGCTCTCCATGGCTCGCTGTGTTCTGTGTACGCTTGATGATCAGTGTAGAGTCTTGTCCATTTTGCAGCTTATTTTGGCCCAGACAGGAAGACCCCTTTTGACCAACATATATAATATATAACCAACATATATAACCAACCCAAATCAGCTTTTTTAACCTGACTACCCAGTTAACAGGGAACGTTTCAGAATGTTGGCTAACATTCCCTAAACATTCCCTAAACGTTCTCTCAACGTTAGCAAAGGTTCTTGCAGTAACATTATATATGTTGTGTTATATATCCTATCAAAAATGTTATTGTTAATTAGTTGGAATATTTTAAAAAGTTACAGAATATTAAAAAAATGTTCGAATATCTTTCTTATAACCAAACAATAGTGTCTACAAAACTGGACCTTTTAAATGTTCCCAGAACTTTAAAAATAATTGTAATTTTTTTTACTCCGTGGAAATGTTAGGAAATGAATGGTTGGATGGATAGACACTTTATTAATCCCCTGTGAGGAAACGAGTAATCGTACAACATTGTATAGTTGTGTATAATGTCAATGTTTTTGTAGTTGAAAAATATTACAAATAGTTACAATTCATGTGTTTTTATGATCAGTCGCCACTTCTAAGTACAGAAGTACACACTTATGCTAATCTTTATCAGCCCACCCCTTATAATGTGTGCTGCTAGACATGGGCAGTCTGTTGTGTTCACTGTCATACTACATCATGATGTCTTAAAGACATGAATGACTGTAAGAGTTTTTGTCTTTCTCCACTCACCGCTGGATGGCTAATAACAGCGGAAGTTCCTCTATGGGGATAAAAAGTTTATTGTCTTGGGCCAAAGATTTACACATGGACTCCAGAACCAGGAAATGTCCCCGGCCCTGCAGTATGGCTGCTCATTGAGTTTGGGCAGTGGGTCGTGTCTGAAGAGTAGAGGGACAGAAAGGACGCTTGTTATTTTGGTTTGAGACCAAATTCATGCAGACAAAAAGATGAAGAGGAAGAGTGGGGGAAAGAGAGGAAACAGTAAGAAGAAAAACAACAACAAGAAGCAGCAAGACGCTGGGCGACTCTCCGTCTGTCTGCAGTGGAGCAGATCACCTGCTCTGGTGTGTGAAGCTCTCACTGCAGGCTGAGTGTGTTGACTGCCATCGATCTGTGATGGCCAGCAGAAATGTCACGTCCCTGCTGAGATCTGTGCGGTGATGTAAATGATGCTCAGCTGAAGTTAGCCACCACTCTCAGAGACTAAACTGTCTACATAAAAGATCTACAACACGTACAGCTGGTGAAGTTCAGGAGCGTTTCATGTTTCAGCAATGTTAGGTACATTTCTGCGCTAGAAAATGTTTTGGGTTGGAAGTGTTGGTTATCGGTTCTTATCAGGCCTCCCAGCTAACAGGAAATGTTCTTGGAACATTGCTAATGTTCTCCAAACATTCTCTCAAAGTTATCAAAACCAATCTTGCATTCTTGCATGTTAGTAGAACATTTTTTACGTTATAAGTCATATATAGTTGGTAAATAGTTAGTGGAAGGTTTTCAAAATGTTACAGAACTAAATTTGTTCTGCCCTCATCTACTAGCTGATCTACTAGCTTTCCAGCTAGGTGTTGTTGGTGAGCAGTATTGCTATAAACCAACAACAAACCTGCAAAACCAGCACCAAACCAGTTTCCCATTGAGCAGGTCTTGCTTTCGTTAGGGTACGTGTGTTTGAAAGGAATAGAGAATAGCAGTGAAACTTTACATTGGCATAGAAGCATATAGAGCATAGCAGACAGGGTGAGGGTCTACACCATCATGTCTGCCTGCCTGGCACCCTCCAACGTTATGGAACAACAAGGCTTTTCCTGTCTCATGTTCCACAGAGTGACAGCATCCAAGATCACGCAAGCCCAGCCTGTAGCTTCTCTCTGTGCCAGGGTTATGATGTCATGCATGGAGCAGAGTGTTTGTCCTGAGAGGGGATTGTTCCAGATGGAAGGAGCACGAGCAGAGCCTCGTGGGTGTTTGCTCGCTCTGCTGTTGAGACTTTTAGAGCTTTTGCCAGGTGGAGCCCTTCACACATGAAGTACATGGAGATCTGTTATGTTACTGTCATGAAACCTGTGCGCATATGTGTCTGTCCCCTCCCACTAAACCTTCTTAACACACCATCTTAAGACACCTGCTGCATGATGCTGTTGCATTGTGGGACAGCAGAATTCATACTTTTTTTTGTAGCAGTTTTCCTTCTATGATATAAGATTCGAATCTGAACAAAAGAATCAAACCAAAATCTGAAAATTATAGTATCAGGCAAGTTTAGGATCACTTACTTATTATTTTTTTCACATTTTTCAAAATAAAACAAAACTTTGTTATATTTTAGTTGTTTTTTTAAAGTAGCCCAAATGTGCCAAAATGTACACATTTTATCACCAGCTTTCTCATGCGTCTTTCTGGGATGTTTTTATTTAAACCGTAATGAAGGCGTTCCTGTCTATGCTGAACTCTTATTGGCTGCCTCTCCTCATCATTCGGTCCAGATCATTCATTTCAAAAACAAATTCAGTTTGTTTCAAATATAATATTTGTTCATGGTAAATTAACATGTTGGCATATTGTTATGTTTTGTCTAAATATTTAGATTATTTAGAATATTTACATTCCCCTTCATTTACATTTAGGCATTTGGCAGACGCTTTTATCCAAAGCGACTTACATTGCATTATACTACACATTGATCACTATACACTGAGTATGTGCAATCCTTGGGATCGAACCCATGACCTTGGCGTTGTTAACGCCATGCTCTAACCACTGAGCTACAGGAAAGCTTCAGATCAAAAGGTTTTTAGGATCATGATCCAACACTGTTGACCGACAGTTTCCGTACATGTTGTTTGCCACTGTTCTGCTAACTAATGCCATGTGATGTGTTTTTGAGTGTTTTCCCACGGGCCACATTTTGTTGATTATCTCTCTATCATTCCCAATATATAACGTCAGGGAGAAATAACATTTGCACTACGGCCCAGTAGTTCGGCTCAGGCCTTGGAGAAGCTGCTGAGATGGCAGCTAACTCCTCTGAAGAGGTTGTTTGTTAAATATATTGACCAATTTCAAACGCTGCTGGTTCTTAATGAACTGAGAACCAGTGTGGCGAGCCGTCGGTCAATACGGGGGGAAATAAATAATTAAAGGCGATGAGATTTTCACCTGCAGAATCCGCATCCAGTCGGTGAGAGATGAAGAGTGGAGAGTTTATGGGCTGTTGATGGATTTGTTTTTCCAACAGCACGTCCAGAATACAGATGAGCTGACCCTTCAAAAGGCTGGTTTATCATTTAAACATCATCATTTACATATGAATTTTAGCTCAGTCAATGTTTTAATAGTTTGCCAAGGACTTTGCACTAGGTCTCCTGTAGTGACCGATGTTTCCCATTGACATTTCTGTCACCAGTCATAATTTACCACTGAGTTTTATGGAACTCCCCAAAAATGGCGCCCTGGAGTCCCATCGTTGTGGATTCCGGACGGCATATTTCCAGGTTTATAGACTGGACTGCTCATTTGAAAGCTGTGGAGACTCTTTGTCCAGTTAAAGACTTATGTCCTTTGAACTAAATTGCCCTTTCAGAGATCTAAATCTTTTAAGATGTAGTGAATGTAATTGAAGTAATGTGTTATATGTTTTCAGTATGTTTACACTAATCTTCCTTATCAAAATGAATCATGTTTATATTACAGTAAAAGTGTAGTTGATTACCATATCTATAACCATGGTTTTACTTGAAAGGTCATGGTTAAACTATGGTTTCTGTAACAAAACCATGGTAAATTTGTGGTTATTTGGGGCTGTTTTGATTATGTTTTTACGTAATCTGTTATGTTTTCGGCTAGTAGCAGTGTGATCTTAATTGTATAAGGAAATTAAAGAAATAATCAACAAAATATAGTTTTGTCAATAAAGATGAACCTATACTAAGTCTAGTTTATGACTCTGGAGGTGAAAAGTAGAAAGTAGGCATGTTAGTGCCAAAAAGACTGACGACCTAATTTATACACTCACAATGCTGCATTTTTTCAGCGCATGCAGCTCCTGGTTAAACTGGATTGTGGCTTGATAGTAAATAAGATGCATGTTTTTTTGCACTAAAACTGGGCAAAAGTGCTGCAACCATTCGGTGAATTCACCTTTCCACAGGGAAGCATTGTCTGTCGGACAGTCCCTGTTATAAAGCCAGTGGAGCTATCCTGTGCGCTTCCCTCTTGCGTTTTATAACCGATAACTGGCCTCTCCCACAGCAGGGAGGTAATAACCATAAACCACTGAAGCAATTTATCTGTAGATTATCATGAAAATATATGGTTTTCTGTCACAGCCAGTCAGGGGAAAGGAGGGAGCATGAGATAATGAAGCAGTTTCTGAATGAAACCAACACAACACCAGGCCAGATTTCTCTCTCTCAGAATGAGAGTTTGACGAGATGATGAATGCCTTTGAAACCTGCAGAAATGCAGGTATTGCAGGATTTTTTCATTGACGTTGTTTGCTGCTTTCTTTGTGCGTGCGATTCTCAGTGTGTAGCGGAAATCATCTTACATGTTTCTATAATGTATCTTTAACTGGAGAGCGAAGATCTGAAGTAATCTCATGCCCATATCTTCCTCACACGCTTTGAAGGGATAGTTTACCCCAAAATGCATATTTGTCCATCTTTACTCAACCCTATGTCATTCCAAATCTGTATGCCTTTTTTTGCTTCTGACTAAGACAAAAGAAGATCTTTAAAGTACATTGGTATCTGAACAACAGTGGCACCCATTGACTTCCATTGTACAGACACAAAACCACTGAAACATTTCTCAAAATATCTTTTGTGTTCCACACAAAAAATCATGTAGGTTTGGAATAACATGAGGGGAAAAAATGATAGAAAATATTTAATTGTCGGGTGAACTATCACTTCAGTCTCTGCTCTGTTGAACGAGAGAGCTACGCAAGCTGCACGGCGGCTCTCCTGCATGCACTTTTCGTTAAATGGCATGTTGTTTTAGATGAACATCATTCACACTATTGTTGCTTATGAATGCAGGCAGATTGACAGTGTATTTGTACAGTGTGTTTTGACTTCGGCCCCTTCCTGTTCTATTCAAGGTCTGTACAGAGGGCATCATTTCCTTGATTTCTGAACACTATCATGTTTAAGTGGGCCTCTTTATTTTGTGTGTGTCTGTGAGTGGAGGTACATATTTACACGCTCTTTTGATTACGCGTGCTTTTAAAAGATGCGTATCATACCAGCACAGGTCATCTTTTTAGATCTTTTAAGATGTTTTGTGCCTTTAAATCTGCAAAACTGTTTGTAAGACATTTTAGACATTCAGTGTAAATGTTTGATGGGAACATGGAAAATAATTTTTAGTATCAACTGAAATGCCATCATCAAGGAGCATACTGAGTATTGCGGTTCTGTTTGCAGCTGTCCGTAACAGGGTTATCCTTCCCTTCTACTGTACTACGGTGTGCCAGTAATGTCCCTCTGGCCAATCAGAGCAGAGCAGAGGCCACTGGCATCAGTCCCCTGCTCAGTCTGTTTATCCAGGCAGGAAAAACAAAAACAACTCATACTCGCTCCAGTTTACATGTATGCATTTGGCAGACATTTATCCGAGATGACTCACTAGAAATCAAACCCACAACGTTTGCGTTGCTAACACAGTTCTCTACCAGTTAAACTACAGGAACACGGTCCTGCAAACAACATCAAAATACACAAATGGTATGCGCATGGATGCTACGCTTGAGGCGCAGTCACACTCGCTAACGCTGTATCTAGATCAGTGTCCTTCGCATTTGCCAGCAGGATTTGACAGACTGCAATTATCGGCTGATGGTTTTAAAGGGGCCGTGCAGAGTGACTCATCTTGTGTTTCTTGGTTAGAATTACGATATTTCAATATTGGAAATTGTGATGATGAATCTCTGAATAACAAATCTAAGAATCCCACAGTGGAAAGAGACGCTTTGCTTCTAATCAAGGCTGCAAATCCAGGACTAATCTGAGCTGGCGTCCCACGTGAGGTCTTGTTTGAAAGGTGTTTCAGAGCATGTTTGACTAAAGACCATATCGAAGTTATTAGTTTCAGATGTGATGTAATTACACTGAAGCCCTTACAGGACTGAAGCACAGACTGCGCAGTGATCATTCTATTATAAAGATTTAATCACACATCTCAAGGGGGGCTTTGGGTCTTAAACATTGCCAGGAATTTTAGGGGAACGTCACTTTGTTAATAGTGACGTGATGGGCACACGCTTATAGTGTCCTTGGGAAACTTCCAGCATCACTGGGGCCCTCGAAAAACATCCAAGGGGGCCTCAAGATACTTCAAAAATTATCAAAGGTAAAAACAAGTAAAATAAGCCAAAACAGCTACAAATATTTATTATGATTTGGATATTTTTTGCCTTTCTAAATATGCCAAGCTCCAGAATTTTTCTTTGGGTAGAGATTTCAGAGAGATCTCAGATCTCTTTGACTACAAATTTGAAATTGTACTGTGTGGTAGTTCAACAGCTGGCACAAGCAACCTATATTTAGACACAGCAGGCCACATACGACATCTGGACACAGATCTGTATTTTTTCAAACATAGTATTTCCTCTGTCTTCTCTTGTGTTGAAATGAGTCACATTGTGAATATATGCAGCAGTGATGTGTCTGGAGGAAACCCATGAGTGCTTCAGCCTCCATCTGTCTGAGAGCAGCACAGCTTTTATGAATGAGATTCTATGCTGTGTTGTTTTGATGGCAGACAGCAGAGCACAGGCTGAGACCAAAGACTGTGCCTGATCTTCTGCCAGTCTGCACAGTGGCCATATACCACAATGAGAACATGTACATCAAAACAGGGTTGTAATCCAAACCAAAAACATAATAACAAGAAACACATTAAAATGATCTTGCAGCTTCATTTGTTTCAATCTGTTATGGTCCTTTTTCTTTTCATTTCCATCTTTTCTTCTTTTTCTCTGCCTTTCTTTCTTTTCGTGTCTTTTTCCCTTTTTCTTCCCTTTTTCTTTTTCACTTTTCTTTCTTTTCCTGTCCTGTTCTTTCAGTAGTGTGCATGTATGTCTGTATGCATCTGTTGTCTTGTTGGTGAGTGTACACACACTCTACGCGTGTAAGAAACTGATGCTGTGTCAGCATGTATTAAGGTGAAGGCGATTTCTGCACAGGGGCCAGTGGCACTGTGACAGCAGGCTGATGGGACTCTCACTAGAGGAGGTGACGGCTGGATGTATTGCTTTTTGTAACCTGACAGCCATGCTGCAGACATTCCGCATCACTCAGGCTGTCTGCCTCCAGCTCTGAGCTAACAGAAGAGAGGGGAACAAAACAACCATTTCCCCCACCAGAGTCACTAAGCCTGGAAACCTATCAGCATGCAGACAGTCAAACCATCCAGATGTCTGCTTGCCAATCCCACAGTAAACCTCAGGTGTGTACCCAGCTGCCTGTCAGGACAAACCGTCAATGAAGGTTGTACTGTCACCCAAGAAAGCACTGTCCTGTATTTTCTCTGTGTGTGTGTTTTTAAAGCATGTACTGCGCGTTTGCGCTTGAAATACTCCCAGAATCCCCCAGAGTGCCGTGGCACGACGCGGAGCAGATGAGAGACAGATGGTGTCGTCGGTTTCTCCCCATCACGGAGCCAAAATCCAGTCTGAATCCTTTGGGTTCCAACAACCAGTCACCCCAGCCTGTGACTCAGGCCCCTCCGGAGGCAGCGGGGCCGTCGAGGGCCCATGAGTGCAGGGCGGGTCCAGCAAACAGGGGAGGAATTCAGTACTAAACACACATTTTAAAACTTATGCCAAGCAGTTGGCAGGAACGTGTGTCTGTTGCTGTGTGAGTGTGTCGCTCACAGTGATGCTGGCAACACTGTGTCTGGTGTAAGGTTTGAGCTATTTTTAGTACGGCCTTCAAAAATCAAGCCCTTTTGCCATACGCCAGCTGCTAGTTTATGTCAGCGAAAGGCCCCTACCAGAACACACACACACACACGTGTCGCGCCCGCGTACACACAGCTTTCAGAGGGATATTTACTGTGTTTTTTCTCCTCACCTTCAGAGCTGTCTCAGTTCGTTTGTTTTACTTCGTTGTCTCAGCCGAAGACATTTGTCAGGCTTGCGGCTGACAGAAATCCCTCAGCGTGTGGATTTTGTGTCAAGATTTAAGCCCCATCGTTCTCCCGTGTCTCATTGTTCAGTCGCTGCTACGCCGCTGCTGGGTGGCTCAACTGTTGATTGTGCTCCTCAATCCGGCCGTCCGTGGGACAACTTTATACGCAGTTTGTATAGTTAGCTGCTATTAAAAATAAAAACAGAATATTTAGTATATGAAGTAGAGTTTGTGGAAATAAAAGTTTCAAACAGTAGCCTGTGTTACACTGCAGTGTTTTTACCGAGCACATTGTTGCAGGTCATCCCGGGCATACAGTACATTTGCATACTACACACAGTGCACATATAATTTACTACAGAAATAGCAAGCGTAGGAGTCACATAGTCAAGCTTTATCTTGACTTATTTGTTTGGACTGTTGTAAATGAATACGTGACAAAATGTTTTTAACATTTTTAATTCAATTTTGGATTAGACATGTAAAATAATGGTTTAATTTTAAATTTCATTTTTTTGTATAAATATACTAGATTTACTATAAATAAGTAAATAGATAGATATATGGGTTGTGTAATATATAAATATATCTAAAGTATATACTGCACGGTATTCAGTAAGTAGTAAACTAGTTTTTATTTTGAACGTAGCCGGTGTAAATCTCTAATGTCTAATCTTACACACAATCATGACTGATACAGGGGAGCAAAACTTATGTTAGACTTAAATACTCAACCTTACCCACAACCCCCTACTCTTCAGCATGCAAACACACACACGCCTGGCATCTCCCATGATATGGTCCTTTATGGGCCTATATCACCCACCTGTCTGAGCCTGAACAGTTCTGCCTGTGGTTCTTATATATTCACTGACAGTGCTGTTTAGAACCCACGCTG
The DNA here is from genome assembly GCA_036877575.1 of Botia almorhae. Classification (NCBI taxonomy): domain Eukaryota; kingdom Metazoa; phylum Chordata; class Actinopteri; order Cypriniformes; family Botiidae; genus Botia; species Botia almorhae. The sequence continues at coordinate 28,231 of JAZGTJ010001572.1, read as the reverse complement.
TTAATATAGCACAATGTCACTGATAACCTCATCATGTCATGATGCACTCAGGGAATTACTAATAATACGACGATGAACATTATTTGATGACTGAGAGAACGTTTAGAGATTGTTCCCTGTTAGCTGCGTATCAGATTATTGAGGACCAATACTAGCAGATGTTTGGGTACATGTTTTCTTTTACTGTGGCAGGTTTTTAGCATGCTGTGGTTTTCTTATAAAATTCCCTGAATCCGTTTTTTTTCTATTTTTCTAAAATAGAATCTCAATTTTTTTAAACACGTATTTTGAGCATTTCTGCTGTGCTGCCTGAATCTACATCTCTATGGCAATAAACTTAGATCCAAGGTTAACTGAAGGAAAATGTTGCCTTTATTTACTTCCTGTCTCCGCAGGAAGTCCTGCTAATGTTTGCAACAACTGCACCATTGCTTGTACCGCTCAAGGATCTTCGGTTCGTATTTCTATCAAAATCTCTTTTACGCCGGACCTTGTGTAAAAAATGAGAGAACCAGGGGGTATATTGTGTATTTTTATAGTGCAACATAAAGCACATTTCTCACAGCAAACACCTGTTCTGCTGTTCTTTTGTTTCGTGTTAAATGTCAACTGTCATTAAATGCTGAGCGAGCCGAGAAGGCTACAGCTGATTGTTTTGAACTGTGAGGTTTATCTTTACCATCCGTGCTGGTGCTCTGACAACTTTCTGCTTCCTTTTAGATGAGTGGAGTTTTTCTCCAGCACTGAGCCTGTGGTCTCTGGTGGTGGACTCACATTGTTCATGGCCTTTTCAAACAGCTGCCTCTCTATGAGAAATGATATTAGTGGCGATGAATGAGCCACCTTTGTGTGAAAGTTTTAATGATTGTGAATATTGATTTAATTAGTCGAGTAACTAATGATCTCTTGGGTCCATTTCAAAGACATTTTTCCATCCGTTAATCTTCACGTCTGGCCGCTTGGTGTCAAAATGTGAAATTATTACACGTTACAAAATGCTAAAGTCATTATAAACTCTAACCCCTATTGAGTCTGTTCCACATTTTTATGTTCAAGGTCTTTTGAAGCCACCCGCAGACCCTAATGGCTACCGAGACTAGTGCGGACTTCACTCGTGGTGCTGCTGACAAAAGATTAATAATTAATTAAATGTAATTAAATTAATTCTCAAATGTTTTTTTATATGCGTGATAGATATCCCAGCTCTCAGTGCATTGGCTAATGTTCTCTCAAAGTTTCGAAAACGTTCTTGCAGTGATGTTGATTGAACGTTCATATACAAAGTGTAACTCTTCATTTGTCAGTGGAATGTGTTAAGAACGTCCCTAGTTCCTCAAAATAACATTTTTAATATTTTTGTGACTTGGAAAGTTACAGAAATGTTTTTCCAACCTAAAAATGTTAGCTGGGATAACCCTATCCAGCCTATTTATACAGGAATTCTCTAGTCAACTAGTGACTCACACAACCTACTAATAACTTACTTATGAAAGTTTGTAGCATTGCACATCCCTACTTTACAGGCGACAAATGCTGAACAAATGGACCTCAGTCCGGGTCAAGGTGAAGTTTGCTGTGAGTCCACAGACAAGGGCATGTTTGCATGTTCTAATCCCGTGTAACGGGCTTCACCAGCTGCTGAGAAGGGACAGTTGTGCTGCTTCAGTCTCCATCAGCCCGCAGTAAAGCCCTGTCATCTGGCTATGGGAATGTGCAGCTGGGGTATTTTCCCCCACCTGTCTCTCTCCACGGGCGGCCCTGCCAAACGCGGTCATGGCTAAATATAGCCTGCGTGTTGGAGGCTGAGGGGAAGGGCGCGGGGGGGAATCTGAAGTGCTGGACCTGGTTGGGGGTGGGTATAAATAAACAGAGGGCTGGAAGGCACGAGTGGGCGCCGTTGCCGAGATTCCACAGCCTTCTCATCGCGCCAGATCTGCAGCGATGAGCGCAGCCGATGGGGGGGGTGTTGGTTTACGCAGGCCCCTCATTCTGACAAGTGTCGTTTGCTTGCAACTGGTGGAGCCTGGTTGCCAAGGGGTTGGTGTGAACATGCAACCCAAGAACGATAACTACAAAGATTACTAACATGATAACTATATTAGTGTCCACACCAGTACACAATAATGTTATGTTTATTCTAAGCCTGCATGCTGCATTAACGTGTGAGCCCCTTAACTTCTGATGTATTCGTTCGGCTGTTTTATCATTCATCAGCTGGAATAAAATGCTCTGAAAGTGAATCCAATGATATAATCCCTTACGAGCTATCATTTCTTAACGTCAGTCTCAAACTCACGAGCGATCAGCTATAATAATTGCTGCTTTATTTGGTACAGCTCGAAATTAACCACAAAATTTTACTGTGTTATGTGTGTTTTAGGATCACTAATTACTGACCGCATGTTTGAACCGTGTCATATTTTTGTTTAGTACAAAAGAACAGTAATTAAATCATGAAGGAATCGTTAAATTCTTTACGATGCTCCGTCCTGGATGTAATAAAGGATAAATGTGATGTGCTTATAAAGATCTTCAGTGTGTGTACTGCAAGATTCGTGGCGTTCTTTCATTGACTCCTCGGAGGCTTTGACAGTCAAGAATTCAATCACAGCACAGTCACGCTAGCAAGAGGTCCGGCCTGTCTCCTCTCAAAGGCACAGAGGAATAACACGCCCAAATAAGAGAACCAATGGCCTACTTTATCTGCACAGCCCTTAAAAGCCTGACGTACCCTCTTTATTTTTAGGATACACCCTGTGAGGAAACTCAGTCGAATGCAAACACAAACACTTCAAAGCTCCCTCAGCCCTCTTCGCCTCTTCTTTATTCTTTTTTGATTATAAGCCCTAACATTGTTTTTATCTTGTTTTTGTACTGTATGAATCTGCCATATCAGCCACTTTGAGGCTGCTGCTCTGTGCTCTGAATGGCCTCAGAGGTAGAACTCGCTCACTGTTCGTCGTGTTGATCTCTTTGTCTCTTTTGCGATACAATGGAGATGGGAGACCTGAACGTCCCTCCGCCTTTGGGGATGATGGTGCATAAAGATGCTCTCTCAAGTTAATTCAAAGACACATTGCAGGGTTTTTAACAAACTGTTCGGTGACGTGGGGATACGGGAGGAGGGAATAAACGCGAGTAGCAGCTGCTCAAATGATAGACATTAAAGTTCTCTCGTGGAAGAGTTCATGTATCATATATATTTTAGGGTTTTGTTTAATTCTGCGCAGGTACATACTTGAATTCAATTTGTTTTCCTCACATAGCTCTTCAGAATTGGTGTGGTTCAAGATTTATGATCATAATTAAAGTGTTTGTGTGGCTAAATTATACACAGACCAGATTCCTGCACATCTCATGCTCTCAGCTCGATGAAACACAATTGCTAATGTGACTATGCAGTAAGATATCAATAAAAACGCGGTGCTCAGATTCTTTTAACACAGTTTAACATAATATGAACCACTCTAAAGATTTTACTTCCATAATCAATGCCAAAAAATATAACAAAGATTACATTTGAGCTTAGTTATACAGTACATATGCAGTCTTAATAAACACCAGATATAAACAACAAAGATACGTTTATTTGGAAACCTTTTGTTATGCAGTAAGTTTATAAGTTTATGAGACATAATGGAGCTAATGAAGATATTAAATGAATGAGGATAAAATAGTCCAGATAATTTGGTTGTGGAAGATTTTGACAAGGTGCATTTTAGTTAATGCTGAAATTTGGAGTTGAAGACTTTAGAATCTTGACCCTGTTCAAATTTCACCAGAGGCACTCGTGACATTATGAGGCTTTTTTAATACCTTGTTTTGTTCATTTTCTGTGAGCCGCTGAACCCAGCCAGTGAGATGGAGATCTGTGTACACCACATGCTTCATCTATCAAGGCTTCTGCTGGTAGATTTCTCATACCTGTGGTGGCGTGATGAGGGCCGATGCTATCTGTGACTTTCATTGTCTGTGTGCAACTCGCGGTAGAGTTTCATGGGTGAGTAACAGCCCGGAGCTCCAGGTGAGAAGATATGGAGATCATCAGCACTCTAGTGTTAAGACCTGTATCAAATCCTTCCTCTTGTTTAGTGTGATGGTAGATGCTTCACATGTTATGCAATCTTTCCTCACCTGCTTTTCTTTTAGTTGTCTTAAGTCTGTTGTTTTTGGTCGACACAGGCTGTTAGCAGTAGCAGAGCTCAGCGTTCGGGGGTTGTATTATACAGCAATGATTATTAGCAGACTGCAGGTGTGTGTCTGTTTGCGCCTGAGGTGTGGTTGAATGTTTATGTATTCTTCACTTTGAGTTCTGCCATATGGACCTTTCAGCATTTCGTCTGTCACACTTCAGTAGCCCTGAACGATGACTTGGTGAATAGAGAAATACATTTGTGAACTAGCCAATCACCTCACTTACTTTCTCTCTCTCTTCCCCTCCATCCCTCCCTCTCTCTCTCTCTTTCCCCGAGCAGATTGCGATAAGAGCATAAACTGACGTGCTCCATCACTTTATCTTGTTCCTCTGCTTATCGCTGTAATATAAAACCATCTCCTATTTCTAAACAACTGCCTCACCTGATGGGTCTGTTGTGCGGCAAGATGGCTTCAGTCTGAGAGAGATCTGTGAGTTCGAGCTACAGGGGCGTCCGGAGTGTCAGGGTGTAACAGGCAGGAAATTATTCTTTAAATGAATACCCACCATGAGAACACAAATTAATCAGAGGCATTGATTAATGCTCGGTTTCCTGATGACGTTTATCGAGCAAATGTCATATTACAATTTTCATCACCAATGATCACCACTGGCAGGTTTCCTGGTGATGTATCTGAGACCAATGAGAACACAGAGTCCCGGTCTGTTCGTAGGGCGGCCATCTTGGTAACACCCCTGTATGGATATTTACCCACAATAATGAGTATACAAGTACAGCACCTATCTGCCTGAATGCGGAACATATTTAAGTTACACTAATGCTTACAAGCTGTAATTTTCAGGCTGATTCTGCACAGACTGAACCAGACAAACTATTTAAAAATTGGCTTATAGTTAAATACCATATTTGCAATGTGTAATGATCTAAAACAAATTTAAGTCATTGTACGACATAACCCAGCAAATATTTAGTAACTAAAATGCTTATTTTATGGTTAAAAATTCAAAGTCAGAAGCTAAAAAACAATGGTTAAATTTAGTTAAATTCACACGTTCACTTGCCTAGTAAAACTGCACAGGACTGTGGGCTATCGTAGAGAGTTATCAAAGGCTTTGGTATGCAGCCATTTTGCTACAAGTGGCCCTCGCTGCAGATGTGGTCGCGTTGTTTGAAGTTCGTGTGTGAGATGCAGACAGAAACGTAGAAAATGAGAGAACAAGACGGAGAATAAACTGCAGAGATGTATTTGCGCACCCTGAACGTGTGCCAGATATAACAGCAGGCCATTCCTTAATATTTCACCCCCCCCGCGTGAAGTTGTTTGATTACTGCTCATCCGAAGTCGTGTGCGCTCTATCAAATCAATGGCCAGCATATTGAGAGCTGATGTACTGAGGTAATTAGAGCTCTTAATTGTTTTCATCATTCACTGTGTAACTCACTGAACCACCAGTGGCAGCTGTGTGACCCTACAGTGTGTCTGCTATCATGAAAACGTCTGTCTGTGCTGTTTAACGTACACACGATCCTCAGAAACAGCCTCTTGAACCAGTAAGATCAAACGGGTGTCGCTCTCATCTTACGCTTGACGAACAGTGTTCATGAATGTAGACATAACTTTAAAAGGTCATGAAACACATTTATGGAAATAGAATTGTTCACTCAAAAATTAAAAAATTCCTTCATCATCTACTCATCTACCCTCACGTCTCTGTCATGTTTCTTTCTCCTGCGGAACAAAACATGCAGAAAGACTCACAGCCTCAGTCCCTATTGACTGTCACTGCATTTGTTTTCCTTACCATGAAAGTTGTCAATAACGTGTTCATTTTTGGGTGAACTGTCCCTTTAAGAGATGTATGTGTTGTACATGACGGATAGTGAAGACAGCACAATGGTAACAGCATTTGATTTTTGGAAGATATATTAGGATGTTGGTTCTATAAAAAAATATGATACGTCAGATTGCCCTCAGCTTAAAACTCTGGGCTGGGTTTAAAAGCACTCAGTGGAGCAGATCGTGAGCCTGTTCAAGATTTTGGCCTTGTTTAGCTGCCCTGCTGAAGGGGGTTTGTCGGCCCTGTTCTTGGAGACTCGCTGTCCTGCAGAGAACAGCTGCAACCCTAATCAAACACCTAATCCAAACCTTGATTGGCTAGTTCCGGAGTGTTTGATTAGGGGTTGGTGCTAAACCTGCAGGACAGTGGCTCTAGGAGCAGGGATTAAATATCTCTGCTTTTGTTTCACTTCAGAAGACATTTATTAACAGACTGGAATTGTATTAAAAATACTTTTATGATAGATGGATGCGCTTCAAAATCTCTAGCATTATTCACTGCCATTATTAAGCTGGGAACAGCCAGCAAATTGTTTAATATTGTTTAATTATTATTTAATATAACTTTGATTCTGTTTGATTCTTGAAAGAAGAAGGCCAAGTACACGTAGGTTACCCTGAGTGATTTGGGTTGGGGTCACATGTGCCGTTGAGCATTTCTTGCTAGATAGAAATGTGTTTGATCTGTTGTTTTGTTAAAAAGGCCTGAGCCAGTCTGAAATCAAGCTGAAATACAGCAAACTGCATTTATGAAAGCCCAGCTGAGCCTGCTGGTGCGTCACAGAAAAAATGTTGGAACAACATTTGGAGAAACCCTTGCGTTATTCCTCTTACTGAAACTAATGGTTTGCATCGTGTGTAAGCACTTAGAGAATACTCTCTATCATAGAGACAAGAGGGTCTCCACTTAGATACAGGACATCTCCAAATGTAAGTTGCCACTTAGCCCTGAAAGCAACATGAAGGGATCAGTCAAAATCAGCAAAACAGTTATCTTAAGCAGAAATCCACTTATAGACCTTCCCATCATAGATGAGATGTCTGTTGTTTCTCCTAGAAACCAAGCAGTGAGTAGTGAGTGAAGATTTGATGTGAATTTCATATCAAATGATTTCAAGATTATCCAGAATATATAGGTGAATTTATCCCAGATTGTTATACATTAAGTGTATGGAGCTCAAAATCATGTATTTTAACAATCGTCTCGTTTGGGTCCATTTCTGTTTCTCATGAGCAGTTTTAGGAGAAACATCTGACACCAACTTGATGCTTAAATGAAACAGCTGAGCAATGAAAGAGCAACAAGACTGTTTTCTCTCAAGGTGTGCAGAGCTTCCATTCATGTGAGCGACATCAGTGCTTTTATCAAATATTCCTTTAGTAGTGCGTACACAATTCCCCCACAGCACCTCATGTCCCTTCAGGAATGCCCCTGACATGGGAGAGATCTCTGGTGTTCTGGATCTATCAGTTGTGGCGCTGGTGATTGGCAGGCAGATGGGCCGTGGTGGTGTTGGGGTTGAAATCCAGCGTTCGACGAGTCGCTCCTCATTACTCTCCATTAGGCCGCAGCAGAGCACGACTCCCCACCGATTCGCCATTACCGCCTAAGAGCCGAACCAGGAGGCCCTACCGGGGCCCATGCATGCACGCACATCATTTCACACTCTGATGCCGATAATGGAGGTCACATTGAACCTCATCGTACTCCCATCCCCCAGCCTGTGCCCTGGTGTTATGCAAATGAGAGCGTTTTTGACATTGTCACAGTCAATTCTACAATACATTCCCAGCGTAACAGTATTTCCTCACCTCAGATCAGTCGCAGTATTTGCACGCGTGCCCTTTTGATATGAAGAGAGCCTTCCCAGCTAGCAATTTCAGATTGTAAGAACATTTCCTGAACATTTCTATTAGCAACAAAAATGTTAAAAATGTTATTTTAAAAGCTCTAGAAACGTTCAAAACGTCCATGTTGTATTAACAGTATTGGTTGGTTATAAGAACGTTATTTAAACTTTATTTCAATTCTGTTAAGTTTTTCAAGCATTCCACTATATGCTGTATAATATTTTAAGAAGTACTAGAACGTTTTTGATAGTTTTGTGAGAACTTAGAGAATGTTAGCCAATGTTCTGAGAATGTTTCCTGTTAACTGCGTTTTTGTCTTTTTTAAAATTCCTTCTCTCTCTTCTGGGGGTTGACTGAGAGGGAAGTGGAGAAGATAAGAGGAGACTCCTCTTCAAAGCTCTCAAAGTGTAGACCTTATCAAAGGCCCATCCCGAGGAAATCAGAGTCTTGTTTTTCCCGTAAATTTTTCAATTACCGCACTGATTAAAGGACTCGCGCGATTCGAGTGAGGTCCCAGAGTGCCTTGTGAGAGAGGCGATTCCGGAGCGCCGACCGAGGGCTCGGCTGAGTGAGAGAGAGGTGCGGGATGGGACGGCAGGGTGGTAGATATCTTCCCCCTCTGATCTGCACAGTCAAAGACCTGCTAGTCTTCTGTTTATATATCATGCCTGCCTGCTGAAGGGAAGGAGTCTTGGCACTCGTACATTTCTGTGTGTTGCGGAAAGGTAAAAACAGACCTGTGAGATACTTCTTGGCACATCGATAGAGGCTGGGAGGATTCTTTGATATTACAGGAATGAATGTGTTATGACTGCGCATAAGCTTTGAGCAAATATATGATCCCACTATCCTCCAGCGTGGATAGCTGTGTTTTCATGCAGACCGGTCGTTCAATCAGATTGAATATCTTTTATGCAAACACAAGCTTTTATTTAAGCTTGATTGAATTTTCTATCCATTCCCAGCTCACAAGTTTAGGTTGTAAGAACGTTCCCCCAACGTTTCCAAGTTACTAAATAACAATGTTAAAAATGTTATTTTAAATGTTCTAGGAATGTTCAAACCGCCCAGTTTTTTAGACATCATATATTATATTTAGACATTTTTTCAGGCTTTTTAAAATAACAACTTAAGAATGAGGCTTTTGATAGATGATAAATAACAAGTTCTACTTTACTTCTAACTTTATCTCCCGGACGTTTTTTGATATCTTTAAGACAACTTTTTAGAGAACATTAGCCAACGTTTCTAGAACATTCTGTGTTAGCATGGTTGCGCTACGATGACCCTGAGAGTGCAGTGTACGCTTTCAGTATACACAGAAATCGTTTGGAATACATGATGTTGGCTTCAGCTGCTGGGTTTGGCACACATATAAACAGTAGATTTGGAATCTGTGCATATAAACCTAGTATCAGTCTTAAAGTTTTGTGACTGATTCTTTTTAAGCACATCATTCAAAACACATTAATTTCCTGGCCATTTTTTTCCTCCCGTAAATGAGCAGTAAAATAAAGCATTCAGAATATGGGCGGACATGAAGTGTCTCTTGTCAGAGATGGAGCTGTGTATTAAAAGAGGCTGCTGCAGACAGTGTGGGTCAGGGCTGATGTGCTGTTGTTGCTGGATGGGCTGGATGAGATATGAGGACATTGGTCTAAGAGAGAGAGAGAAAGAGGACCAAGGCTGAGCTGTTATTCCTTCATTAGAGAAGAGAGCACTTAAAGCAACAGCGCTCAGAAACTCAACAGAACTGGGCCAAGGCGATCAGAACTGCTCAGACTGTTTCTTGTATGCTGTTTTTTATATTAATTGTCATTGGGCTTTGTGTGCTTTAAAAAGTACTAGTGCAATATGTCTTATTTAATAACCTTCCGTTCAGAAATCATATTTATCTTCATTCTAGCAGAATCTTTTACCTAAAATGAATGTTTGTTTATTTTTTTGTAATGAATAATTTGTCATTGTTTCCGTACGATTTATTGCTTTAATGTCTGCTAATCTGTTATAGAAGATTTTAAATTACCTAAAATATTTCACTGTTTACACCATATAAATTTGAGTTATCTTGCTACAATGTGTCCTTATTCTTTTTTACAGTAATTCTTTTTTACATTATTTTACATCTGAATATAATTTAATTTAGCATTTGCATCTCTGTTTTGTCAGGGAAAACCCTGACATTAATCTATATGATCCAGAAAACAATCTATATGATCTTGATCTGTATGTTCTGTAATCTATATGATCTACACAGACACAAAACCTAAATGATTCTGATTGATTCGTTTATAAAATAATTAGGATTAAACAACATGTTTTGCTATAAACATACACAATCAAGAACCGCAATTGTGTAACCCAGAGTGCAGCTGCCCTGCCGTCCAGAATGATGCATTTTACATGTAAACATGTTTGTATTGCGCTCATCAGTTGAGGAGTGTTTTCTGTCAGTTTTTGTTGGCAGGTTTTATCCATTTACTCAGAGCATATGGAGAACAGACATTTTAGGGCTCTTTTGCTCATGTTTCAGTCAGGATGTCTCTGTGTTTGCGTTCTCCTTATCATCACCTCGTTTTAGTAAATAGCTCTAATTGGCCGAGCGCAAGCTTGTGTTGTTTTTCCCTCAGTTGTGCTCTTATATAAGCTTGACAGCCAGCAAACAGGTCTGACCTGAAAAGGCAAGGCATTGGACACACTTACACACACAAATATGCTCTCTCGTACACCTTTAAGATAAATATGATTTTGTTTTCCTCTTATGAGATCCACGGTTGTTTTCCTAATGGAAGTGACAGGGCTGGTTAACTCTAGCTTCTCGACAGTAACCGAGCTTTCGTGAACAATAAACCCAAAGAGTAAAAGCTAAAGAATGACCCAGCGCAGGATATAGAAGAGCGGCCCAATTTTCCGCCAGACTGCTTCTGAACGCAACCGTCCGCTTCTAACAACAGGCCTCTTGACGTGAGAGAGCTCAGGGGAAAATCTGATCGCTCAGGGTTCGCTCTTTATAGCTCGAGATCTGGTGGAGTTCTCCATCGGGTTTCATTTAAAGAGGACATCTGATGACATTTTCCCATTTTTAGCTCTATTTTGCATTTATTTGGGTTTCTGGCAGCTCAGAAAAGCTAGAAACACAGCCAGTTTGTTATGGGCTGTCTGATTCTGAAACAGTTTCATCCAGTAAGTGGTTTCAATTTGCAGCTGGTTTTTACATAGATAGCTAGCATTTTAAATAAGACCATCTATGAGCCACATACAGAGTCTTATATGGCTGTTGACCGCCTCCTTGCTACCTGTTTTGTACACAGGTAGCAACACTAGCTAATGAAGCTAAAAATACATTTTGCAAAAACTACATTTCGATTCCAGCACTGGGGGGTTGCAACTGAAGTGCCCTTGAGCAAGACACCTAACCCCCAATTGCTCCCCGGCGCAGTAACGTGCTGCCCACTGCTCCGGGTGTGTGTGCGTTTATGACTTGTAGTGCGTGTTCACTCCTCACCAGTGATGGGTTAAATGCAGAGCGCACATTTCGGGTATGGGTTACCATATTCTGACGAATAGGTCACTTTCTGGCACGCAATCTGAAACAGATCGATGTGAACAGAGACGTTTTTAAATTCCATTGAGCAATTTTAATTATTTATGTTATAGACATTTTAGGAAGCCCTTAAAAAACTTGTGAAAAATGGGCATCCAATGTCCCCTTTAAATATCCGTGTTGTTGTAGATGTTTATCCTAAATTCGCATATAAGAAATAAAAATACATAGAAGTTAGACAGAAGTTAGGGAGTATGAAGCGTTAAAATGAATGTGGATTTATACATATAGCTCAGATAATATGGTTTTGGTATTGTGTTTGGGTTGCAGATGTGCTAAATCTGATCTTAGCTTGTGACATTGTTGAGATCTCTTCTGAAACTCATGTGGAGACGCATGTGAGATGTCTGGATCTTTTTTAATAGAAGGAACTATTGAACGAGAAACATCAGAGAAACTTAAGTGAATCTTTCCTTTAGCTTTCCTATAGCCATAAAATGTGTCATTTTGTCTTTTTAATAGAGGATGTTGCCGATTCCACTGAGAGAATCTAACAGCAGGTCCAACAGGGAATGTCTGCTAGCATGTCCTGCCGTACAGAGGACAGACATCCCTGAGTTCATCGCTGCAAACCGTGACCTGAGTGCCCTCGTGGTAAAACTTCTCTCCTGGCTGCGTCTGTGAACGCCGCTAACTCTGTGGAGCAGAACTGGGCTCATTATAATTGCTGCTGGCATATCGGGCCACAATTATCAACGCCGGCTTATTCAGTCTTTAATTGCCTCATTTAATTTGTTCACATTTGGCGCAGAACAACGTCAACCTGCTGCAGTTGAAAGCGATTAGCTCCAAGGACGTGAGATGCAGAAGACAAGCCTATTGGCTGATTCTGCTGCTGTTGCCTTCATCTTACCTTCACTTTGAAAAATGAGCGGCTATTAGCGGCTCCCGTATGAAAACACGCTGTAGATATCGACAAACTTCTCTCCCCTTCTGCCACGACACAGAATACAGAGCGAAATTTAGAACGTGCGATATTGGGGCTGGATTAATGGCTTTTTGCTACCACAGGGAGCGAGCTGGTGTGCCTATGCATAATTACCTGGTTAAGCATCTAATGAATGAGCTAATGTATTAATTTATCCATCAGGCTGTTTATTAGGGGAAATTGAAACGTTTTAAGCAGAGTTGGGGGAGTAGTGTCTCTCACCTTGTTTTTAGGAGGAACGAATGGAACATTGATGGTAATGAGACCGAGAACATGTTGTATAATAACGTTTGTAAAACTCCTTGAGGCTTCTTTGTTTAACGAGTCTTTCAGTATGTTTTGGGGCTAAAAATGATGTTTGTTGTGTTTTACACAAGGGACGCGAGTGTGAAACAAGCCCTTCTGTTTCTCTTTGCAGGAGACGTTTGTTGATTGTGTTGTTTTTTGATAAAAAAGGTCATGAGATTAAAAGCTGAAAACAATGTCATGTTTTCAGGATTGTGCCGTGGGACACGGGTTCAAAATTAACATATGCCACGTCAAACGCAAACTAAAATTAGCTTTTGGGAACCAATAAACGCGCCAGTGACTCATCGCATTATTAGGAACTTAAACATAATACGCGATATAGATCAGACTGTAAGACCATCTGATAATCGAACCCTCATTGATGTAAGACACATGAGTGATTCAAATAAAAACAGTCAAATACATACAACGTTTGTTGCATGTTTACTGTCAACTTTTACTACAAATTGGAACAAAGTGGAAATTTTATTGTAAGAAGATTATATAAAATGCCTAAAATGCAACACATATGAACTAGCCCACACATAAGGCTTCAACATATAAAAAGGACAAAATCATGTATTTTAAAAGAGAATACACTTTTATGGACAATAAGAAAAATATTTATGTGCATAAGTTTTCCATTCATCCACAACTGGTACGGTGTGACAAATGTTAATTTTCATCAGCATGAGATTCATTTCAAGTGTTTGAAGAGATGAATCTGATTCTTTATTAAACAAAACTATAATTATAACAAAGACTACCATCTTTACCCGTATTCTGACATACTTAATCAGATTTATCAGAGATGTCAATGACAAAATTCTTTGGAGCTCTAACAGGAAGCAGGAAACGAGTTATTTTCATTAAATGTGTTTGACACAAGCACGTCTCTCACCTGCTCATGGAGCAGAACAAGTTTTTCTGTGCGGGTTTCTCTAAAATCCTCCAGAAAAGCCTCGCCACACCCTTCTGCTACTGTGTTCGGTTCCTGAAGTCTGAACACAGAGACTGTTCTGTAGATTCCAGCAGGATTGTGCAGGACATTGTGATATGGGCGGAATTATTTATGGGGAACGTTTTGGGTCAGCGGCTCTTCGGGTGGGCAGAAGCCGGTAAAATAAGGAAAGACTGAACCCGAACTCTGCCTGTGTTTTATTCTAACAGAACAGAATGCCACCAACACTTCTGGAAGTTTAACTTTTCCCCTGGATCAGAACCAGACCCTTTGGTTAGCAGGAGATATTCAGGCTTGTGTGTATGTATGCGCTGAGTGCCAGAGGCAGTTTTGCAGGAGGGTGATCATTACCCAGCTCTTGCTGTTTGAATGGAGTGTAAACATTTAACACTGTCCTGCTGTGCTCTGGCATCACAATCCTTTTTATTTTCCATTTTTGCTTCTTTTTCTTGTTTGAATCGCTACATAGATAGAATGTGTCACCAACTCTCTTCACTGCTTTAACGGCAGCGTTATATATCATTACTTCCTCAATATTTCTGTTACATAAGCCTGAATTAATGCCTATTTTTTGATAATCCATTTTGTTTTATTATTTTTCTTTTTATACGATTTTTCTTGCCAAATGAATAAGTCTGACATCAGTGTAAAAACAGCTGCTTCACATTTTGTAACACTTGAGGTAAAAACAAAAGACTCAAAATGGTCGTTCGAATATGATTGGATGAGGCAGTGCTGTAAAATGGCGGATATACACACACCTGGTGTCCTCTGTTTTCATCAAGAAATCTGTCTGCACTTGAAAACGCCCATCTGTGACGTAGCTTGCAGAGCAGGCTGTAGTTTTCTGCTTTTTAAAATATGACGCTAAAGTGGAATTTCTTTGGGTTGAAACCAAACATCATCGAAGGTAAAGAAATAAAGATTAACATAGTGAAGTGCTGGCTGGCCTAATATGGTGACACATACTCAGAATTTGTCCCTGCATTTAACTGGAGTAGTGAGTAGTGAACACACACACACACATTGCAAACACACCTGGAGCAGTGGGCAGCACTGTGGTGCCTGGGGAGCAACTGGGGGTGAGTTGCTCAAGGGCACCTCAGTTTTTCCTGCTAGCATTGGGAAGTAAACCGGCAACCTTCTGGTTACAAGTCAGACTCTAACTAATAGGCCACAATTACTTTTTGTATTTTGGATACATTTAATGAGTTAATATTTGGGATCTTTAATTCAAGCTTATTTTATGACATGTATTAGATCTCTTGTAAAACTGGATGGAGACAGATGTTATGCTCAGCTTAAGCAAAAGTTTCCATTAGCTCACCATTTAATCACATGGCTGTTTTGGAGAAACCATTGAGATACTGAGGAGATCTCAGGTTTTTCTTTATGTGCTCTGCTTATCAGGATTATGCATGCACTGTCATGACGGCTGTTTTATGACACTCACTGATCTTAGTTATTATTATCACAATCCTAAAGCTTGATGAGGAGTCACGAACCCTGCGCAAAGGTCAAAAGACACTCCAGCTGTTATCATAAAACAGTCTGTTCCCCATACTCTCTAAATAAAAATTACTTATAAGGTTCTGTTTCTGAGTTCTTGTAGTATTTTGTATGATTTTTCTGTTTATAAAGCTACCCAGCTAAAAGGAAATGTTGTCAGAATATTGGCTAACATTCCCTAAATATTTTCTCAAATTGATCAAAAACATTCTTGAAGTGACGAAAATGAAGAAATTACAAAAATGTTAAGAAATAAAAAATAAATCAAAGAAAAGTGTAAAATAACATTCTTATAACATTCAAAAAAACATGTTTAACAGTTTTGTAACTCAATGAAAACATTAGGGAAACGTTCTTACAACCTAAAATTGTTAGCGAGGAAGGCTTTTGGCAAGTTCTCATCAGTTCCATTTGCATTCCACAATCTTTGGCACACTACTGTGCACTAGTGCTTTGAAGGAGAGCTCCCAGATGCACTTATTTCTGCGCAGTGGTTCGTTTGGGAAACTTAGTTAATTAGTGTGTGTGCGTGTGTGTGTGTGTGCGCATGTATGTGCATGGCGCTTGTTTTAGTGTTAATAGAGTCTCTAGACACCCAGAGCAGAAACACGGTTCTTCTAGTTCCTCCGCACATCCACAAAGATGGCCTCATTCCACTATTAGAGAACTCTGGAGCTGGAGGCCAAGTGTTTGATAGATCTAAAGGTCTGTAGACGTCTTCATCGCTTTGTGCCATTAGTTTTGTAACCCTCTGAAGTAGACTCAGACAGACATCGCTCTGGACAGTGTTTCAAAACCTACTTGATCTAAACGTTGATTCCATAAGAAACGAAACAACACAGATCTCTTTAACGTCTCTTTGGTTTCTCCTAAGCAGAAATGAGTTTGTCTTTGTTGGACATTTTCTACATGTTTTTTTAGCTTTATGCCCTTGATGTATTTCAACAAGTGTCTCATTTGAATTTTAGGAGAAACATCTGTTCATTGCGACGCAGTGTAAACCTCACAAAATATAACAGCAACCTCAGAGCAATACAAGGTTTTTACTGCGTGACATCAGGAGTTACACATCCTTTCATTATTCTCTACATTGAATACACCTCAAATCAAAAACTGGTCCAGCAAGTTATCATAAGAATCTTGCCCTCGGTCGTGACATTTAGGCTTTCGTGATTCTAATTCTTGGTTTATTGTTGCGCTCCAGGTTCCATGTACCAGCTGTTAGTCTCCTTTGTAGTTCAGCTGTGCTGCTGGGCTCTATCAGGACCTCTTGCTTCCATACACAGGCTAATCTGATTTTCTTAAAATGATGCCTGCCGGTTTGTAAACTACAGCTCTCTTTTTTTCACCCTTTGCATAACACAGTGAGGACTCCCCATGGGCACGCAAAGGTGTTCGCGCAGCTCAACTGGTAGAGCATTGTGTTAGCAACCTAAAGGTTTAGGGTTCGACTCTCAGGGAACACACATACTGATCAAATGTATAACGTATCGCACTGTAAGTCAGTTTGGTTAAAAGCGTCTGTCGAATACACAAATGTAGATGTTAAACTTTGTTCATTCTGCAATAACATTTTTGAGGACAGATGCGTGATCTCATTTAACACTGATAATTAGATTAAGAAATTTAATAGGTAATTAGAAAATAAAGCAAGTGTGGTCCAATTGGAACAGAGTCAAGAATCAGCAGAACAACTGGCCTGGTGAGACATTAAAAGGGCAGATTTAGTCTATTCATAGCAGGTAGGAGGAGAGCTTGGAGCTTCACAAAAAGAGCTGTTACTCTTCTTGCCAGGAACGTTCTTGTCCTACTTGTGCCACACCGGGTGACTAAGTGCAAGGCAGGAAGGGCTCTGCATGGCGTGCATAGCTCTGTAAGTGCTGGCTGGAGGCCCTGGGGAGTTCCTTATCTTCCAGTTTAGCTCCATTTACAGAGGTGAGAAGACTGTGTTATCTCTGGGCCTCTGCCTCCTATGGCTCCTGCCAAGCTTTGCCAGGAACCGCAGAGGCCAGAAGAGGACGCCGAGGTACAAGGTCTGATTATAGGCCACAAATGGCAGATCAATAGAGCTCGACCGGTGGCCTCATTGATCAGAGGGATCGAGGAAGCAAATTTACTCACATTCTCAGGCCATTTGTCCTGGCCGAGGCATCGGGGCGTGAAATTCAAATTATTATTGCAGCCCGCTAGTTCCATAAGGAGTTAGAAGGACGTGCAGCGTTATGCATCATTGGCTGCTTTCCTCTGTAGGGACAAAAACTTGCCCTTTGCAGCCTAGACGGGGGGACATATTACCTTTCTTCTTCATTTCTGCACTTGCCCCACCCCTTTACTGCAAGAGCCAATCATGTTGGTTGTTTTATATGTCAGGCAATGTGGTCTCTGTGCTTTGGTTATTGTGTTTGGTTTTAATGGGTTACGTTACATATGAGAAGTAATGAGTCAGTTTAAGGTCTCTCTATCGTCATCTCTGTTTGAAACAAAATAAAGTTATTTACACACTTTTTTACGTATGTTGAACTTTGAAACATTTTCTGGGGAACTGGACCTGACAGCTCACATTATAAATCATTATTATAAACGTATTGTTGTAAATTGAGGTAAAATAAGATGATATTAAACACAGATCTGTTAATGTAATTGCCTGTTTTTTTCCAACAAAAACAGTTAATGAATTAAAGTTTTAATTAATGTGTTTTATACACAACTTTACAACAAATGTACTTGATAATGATATGACCGTATGTAGCTTCACCTGAATAGCTTTCAGACTGATTTTATTGTTTGTCTGGATACATAATAGGTTTGTAATTTAGTTTGTAACAGTAATTTTCGAATCCCCTTGATATGAAAAAGTGTCATGTGTGCTTTAACTTGGATTATGAGGTTATGTCTATGATGGATAAACTTATTTGGACTAAAATCCTGTTTAAATGTGTAAATAAACAATGGAGGAATAAAAGCAAGACCGAGGCAGATATCAGTCTGCAGGGGAACAGAATGGTCATTAAAGCCAAACTGCGCAGGATAAATTAACTGCCGGTTGTTGAACACAGTGAGAAATTTGATTCTCTGGCCTTGGAGCACAATTAATTAAGACTGCACCGTCAGACATGTGAAGAGAACAGCCAGGCTTGATTTAGCCTGAGTTTGTGTGTGCTAATGGAGAATCAATGGCCGCAGCCCAGCTAACAATTCCAGGTTGTAAGAACGTTTTCCTAACGTAACCATTAAGTTACACTGGTTGGTTGACAGTTCTAGAAAATACCCTTTTTTCATTGTTAACGTTATTGCTTGTTATAAGAACGATTTTCAAACAGTTTAATCTTTAAAGATTTTAAAGCATTCTACTAACAACTTAAGAATAATGTTTTTTGAAATGTGATGTATAACGTTCTACTATCGGTACTGCAAGAACATTTTTTGATAACTTTGTAAGAACTTTGAGAGAATGTTAGTAAATATTCTCAGAATGTTCCCTGTTAGCTGGGTGTATCTAAAAATCTAAAAGCTGCAGGTCTTAGTGGAGTCATATGCTGACTGTTTGATTGCTTTGGCCAATCAGATGCTGACCCTGTATTTTAAAGCAGGGGTTCCCAGACAGAAGGTTCATGAACCTGTGGGGAACCTGGAGTGTGTGAGTGGACTGGAGCTGCAGCAATTTCGCCTTCTTCCTCAAAGCAGTCTGTAAACACTCCCATCCAGCTTCGCTTCAGGTTTTCCATTTTTTGCATCATTATGATTAATGTGGATATGCACATTTAGAAAATGAAAGAGAAACATATACACATCTTTACAGTTTTCTTTCCATATATATAAAAAATATTTCATATCCGCATCAGCTTATTTAGTTTGATGTATGCTGACAAGCTGTTTCAAATTCAGAATTTTCAGTTCTGGAATCTCGGTTTTAGTTATTCAGAGAGTTCAGGAGAGATGTTGGATCTGCGTTCTCTCTCCTTCCTCTCATCCTCTCATCTTTCTCCCCCAAAATCAACATGACAATAGATTCTATCTGGAGATGAGAGGAATATGAACTATATTTGAGTCTGTAGTCTCCTGTGCACCGAAGCGCTGATGGTTTACACACACAGGCCAGCTGAAGCAGAAACCAAATGCTACCAGTACTGCTGATATTCTCTGCTTCAGAGCAGCACAATATCTCTGTGGATTTGTGAGGAACGGAGCACGGAAAGTGACTCCAGATTCATATACAGTCTATCCTAAAACAGTGCGCAAGATATTTAATGGAATTAGTCTATCCTGATTCATTGTACATAGAATGGTAAGCTAAATGTGCTGGAAGGGTTGATTTTAGTAATGCAGTATGCTGTTGGGTGGTCTTGATTGGTCCAGCTGGTCTTTAAGCCCTAATAGCCAACAAGAGAATAAAAACCCCTTAACAACTTTAAACCAAAATACCAGAAGAAACTAGCTTAGGCTGGTTTAAGCTGTTTTTGTCATTAAGGTGTGTTTCTGTGCATGTTTTTTGGGGTTAATTACCTACAATCCTTAGCACAACATGAGGAGGAAGAGTTGGTTTCACATCAATTAACTTTTTCAGTTGGAAAATATTTTTATTTTAAATATATGACCCTGAACACTGGAAACAACGTTTTGGTAAAAGAAATTGTGTTATCTACTCACATTTATGATTCCCTCTTTTATTTTTTACAATTTTCAGATTGATTTTTAACCCTGTCAGTGCAGGAAGGGTTAAACTCTCGGGTCTCTCCAGCGTGATAAATAGTAAGATTACATTCAGTCGTCACTGCCAAGTCAGATATGCAACCTGTCTGTCTGGTACAAAAGAGCAGAGGAGAAAAAGACAGGTTGAGCTGCAATCAGGTTTCTAACCTGTTCTTGGCCCTGTGTGTCTGGATTATGTGTAATCTCTCTTACAATGTTCAGATTGCTCCAGTAAAACAGATTCAGTAAAACAAACAAAAAACATAATGTTGTCATTATGTTTTTCTTTTGGTTTGAACATTGCCTGCAGCTAATAAGCAATGCTAAACAGTTAGCTGTGGTCGTTCAGTGTCTGTATGTTCATTTACTGTATGTGGTGTTGTTCGTGATGCATGATCTTAAATGTTGCTGTTTGAAAGTCAGTTTGTAATGTTTTCTTCTTGTGTCTTTGCAGGTAAGATGAGGCCGTTTGTTCTCCTAGAGCAGCGAGACTGCACAAGCCATGAGTAACACAAAACTCTTCATACCACATTCTATACACTTACAGCACTGGAACTGTTAGCTTGTCAGTCAGCGAGTGAATGCACAATGGTCTCGTAATTATACCCTGCTGATCTCTCTTGGTCTGTGTGCATGCATGTGTCGGATGACTGTCTAAGATGAATGTTTTTCTTATAGACAGAGCACAAAACCAGTCTGTTCAACGTGAAATTGTATTTGTAGATCATTTTACGTTACATTCTTCATAAACTCATAAATTGGGATATTTTGTTGTATGAGACTCTTTCCATTATTATATGGTTGGATGGTGAAAAGTAAATGTTACATAACTGGCAAAATCTCCTTTTCTAAGTGTGAATGTTGGCTGGAAAAAGCGTTGCTTGGAAGTTTAAAAAAGTTGTAGAAAAGTTGCATGTGGACCTTGCCTGGTGGTTGCTAATGTGGTCTAAGTGGTCTCTAGGCGGTTGCTAGGGTGATCTGGCTGGTTGACAGGACATTGCTAGGTGCAGCAACAGTGTTCTGGTTTGTTGATAGGGATTTGTTTACAGTTGCTCTGGTGTTGTGACTAGTTGCTAGGGTGTTGTCAAGTGATTAATAGGTTGTTCTTAATGGTTTGTAGAGTGATGTACACAGATACAGGCTGTTAGATGGCAGAATATACAGTCATCCATGAGAGCTGCTGCAGACACACACACACACACTGATGCAATTATTATGCTTCATGATAGATGATAAGAAAACCACTTCTGGATTCCAGGTCAGTGTGTACTTCATATGAAAAAACACTTTTAAAACACACAATTATGCTGATAAAGAATTGTATGCAAACTTTTTTTAAGCAAGGCTGATCACAACACATTTTTATTAAGAAGACTAAAAGTTAAAAGACTGATTTGACATTCATAGTCACTTATTAGCTGCATATTTGCACTATGTGAGAAACTGTTACCTAAGCATGTTTTTTAATGCACAGATATACATATGCATACATATGTGAAGGTGTGTGTGAGATGCATTCCATCTTCCAGTCGACTTCTCTGATGTGGAGGAACTGGTTGAGCAAAACCTGTTTTCACCTCTTATCTTTCTGGGTCATGCCACCTGTCGTGCACCGTTTCACACCACAGAGACAGTTGGCTTTGACACAGTGACTGAACTACACTGATTTGTACACAGTGTGCCACACACTCCAAAGCATTGTGGGTAATTTCTCAGTCCTATCCTGCAGGCCTTGATTCACTGCTTCTCAAAGCAGACGCGACAGGTTGAGATTGTGTCTGCGTGTGTTTAGCTGTTCTTGCAGGGGACAATTTTTTAACCAAACTTTATTTAAACATTTAAAAAAAGGACTAAAACAATGATCTTAGTTTGAAAACTGTCTAAAAGTGATGTCTCTTCTTAGGTCTGTGTGTGTTCATCCACGATTTGAACTCACACTGTTTGTTTGGTTTTGTACCTCTGTTATCAGCTGCACACCTCCAATGTCTATATTCTTTCTGAATTGGAGATTAGATACTTATTGTTCAGCGATTACCAAACACGATGTTGTAATGTCTGCGGGTTTACTCCTAAATAGTAGGTCACTGTTGCCATATTTGCCCAACATGCTGTGACTCAAATGATTTTGCAAAAAGTGACCGGGGCTATTCGAATTTGACTGTAACATTTGATTCGCAGCACACAGAAATTGTGGCGCTTAGATTCAGAAGGTTTACCGAAAGCCCCTTTGCCACGTACGACTCCACAGACTCCAACAGAGCGCTGACCTGAGACCTGGCTGAACATTCTGCATAGTGCTTATTACCACAACCCCTGCTGTTCCAACAACCTGTTACTGCAGCTCAGGATGTGAAGGAAGAAGAAATGACATGGTTAGAGAGAAGGAAACAAAGAAAGACGCAAACGAAAGCAACATGTGAGATCTGCCTATTCCTGCAAGCTGTCTATCTTTACTAGTCGTGTCTGTGTTGTCATGGCTGCTTGGCCCATCACCAGTGAATGCAATAAAGGCTTGTGTGTGTTTATTTGAGTCATGGAACATTGTAAAACAAACACGCGCCCAGTCAATGCCTCAGGTGCCCCGCACAAAGGGAGGGATTGTAAAATCACTTTAGTTGATCTGTTTCCCGGCATTGTGCCAATTACACATCTAACTATTGTCACTCCTAAACCCAATGAATAGTTCTGGAATTTGTCTTTAACCTCCAGAACCGTGTCTGCAATACATTAGAAATGCAATCTTAAACACGCATTGTTTTCGCACACCAAGCCTTTGTTTATAATCACACTCTTGTTTGGTATCACTGTTGATGGTAATGCCACTCCTAAAAGAAATCTTTCACTGTGTGTGTTATCGCAAGGCTTGCGATATACTGCAGCTGAATAACTGCTTGGCCAGTCCCAGCTACACAGTTTCAGGTGGTGATAGAAATGTTCTAAGAACGTTCAAAACGTCCAGTTTCTAAACATTGTTTAAACACATTATTGCTTTTTCTACTCACCCCTGCAGTTGACCGTCTGCAGTGTGGAAAATGTGTTGCACCACTCTGTGTATAATGCGACTTCTTGTAATAGTGTCTCATGTTTTTGAGAGGCAGCTTGCATGCTTGCATACACTGATAGCCTTGGGCATCTTGCAGGATTTGCAGTTGTGTGTGTGTTTTTGTGTTGTTGTGCATGATGAGTGTGGAGGGACGGTTGTTGTCAAGATGTTACTTAAGATGGGGAACCAGTTTGGTGGTTGGGGCGGTAGATCAGGATGGCGCAATCATGTGACAAACCGCATGCTAGCTTAGTCACGCTGGAGTTCACACGCAGTGACCCCTACTGGTCAACAGATGCAGTGGAGACTGAGGGCAAACGCTTTTGTTGTGCTGAGGAGCTCAGGGGCAACTTTTGTGTGTGTTTAAAAAAACGAAAGGGTGGTAGAAGACGCGTTGGAATGAAAACAAACCTGTATACCAGCCCTCTAAAAGTATATTTTAAACTGATGAAAGTATTTGATGCTCTTCTATTTATTTAATGAATCATCATTTTCTATATTTCCGTGTCATGAGAAATATGAAGCTTGTAAGTTCAGCACTTTGCTTCACCTCATGTGAGGAGGGCAAATACCGGGTCAAAACAGAGGATTCTAATGAAAACTCCCATAATAATGACAGATAAGTGGACCTCGGGGAAAAAAAGGAATATAATACAGTACACGGTATGTGACCCTTTTAAATGAGTCAATTTTTCCACCATAATATGGCATGTTATGAGAGACAGAGGTCTTAATTAAAGACGAGACCCCGCCCCCACCTCTTCTCTTATCCTCCTGTGGTCAGCACGTCCTGGTCTGAGATCAGAGGTTGACCTGAGGTGCTGATAAGTCAGGAGCTCGATGAACCTCTCCCTCATTATCGTTGACCTGCGCTAATCAGGGGAGAGAAAGAGGCCGTGACCCGTTCAACAAACTCCCACCAAAATATATCACCAATTAGCCCAGCCACAAAGCCATTAAATCACACAGCCCTGCGAGGCGTGGTGGAGATGAGGAGCGAGGTGTCCTCCATAACTATAATGCAGCAGATTTTTATGTATTTCTTCAAAGACCTTAAGACAACATCATTTGCATTTAAACAGATATAAAGGTTAAAAAAAACTTTTGTTTTTCTAATGTCTGGTGTCATTTCAGTAACAGGTTCTGTGGTGTGTATTTTAAGACGGATCTTAATACCAGATTTTAACAAAGTCATTGAAGTGCTGTCTTGGGCTTCTCAGTTTTGTCTCCATAATACTGATTCTTCACCCAAGTTTCGGCTCCTTCATGTTCCCGCAGCTGCGCAGACGGGCTCATCTGATCTCTTGCTTCTCTGCCCCTCTCAGTTCCCTGATCCCCCTAAATCACTAATCCACTTCCTCTTACAATTAATGTCTGCGGGAGAGCAGCTCAGCCGGGATTGTTCCAGCGGGGTGATACTTCTCACATAGCCAAAACAAATGCTCTAGATCTCTTGTTGCAGAGAGACACAGGGCATGCTGGGAAATCTGTGGATTCGAACAGACTTGGAGAAGGGGGAGGTTAGACCACATAGCAGAGGACATGAGGAAGAGGTAGACTAGGAGAAACCTTATATTGTGCACTTTTACTTAGTCAAACTTTGGATATTGAGCTGTCGCATCCGGTTTCCCAAAAAATACTTTGACTTTAACATATGTAAAGAAAAGTACGTAAAGTAACCCACCATTTTGTTTCAAACAGAGATGACAACAGAGGCAGAAGTTATGGATTGCAGTTTTAATTATTTGCATTTAAATTTAAATTGTATTTTTAAATTTAATTACATTTTAAATTGTATTTAAATTTAATTTGTAGCTCAGAAATAATTTCATTTTTTTGTATAGTTTTGTTACGGAGCAGAAATGTTGTCAGTATAAAAACTTCATGCATGTCTGCTGATGTAATTAAACTGCTGTTTCGCTTACACGCTGCGAATATTAGTTGAGTGAAACGGGCCTAAATTGTTTGTGTTGTCAACACCGTATTTATGAGGCTCCCATATAGTTGAGACTTTATTAATCTGCCACGGCAAATGCCACCCGGTCAATCTGCGATTCATTCGCCTCAACCACCAGCGAACCGTTAATATTACAAACGCCTGTAATGTCACACAGACGCATTCCGTGGGTCCACGCGCTGCTGATATAGTGGCGTGCTCCATCTTCCAGCCTGCTCTGTAAATGTTGGTGTTTGGTTTTCCCGTCTCAGAGGAGAGATCTGGCATTCCGGAGAACATTCCTTCTTCTTCCCAGCACCACCCGATGGGGCGCTTTTTAATGAGATGGCAGAGAGCCACAACACCGGGTCCTTGCAGCCGAGCAGGCACAGCTACAGACGCCCGAGGGAGCGCGGATCAATCTGCTAATCAATCAGACATTATGAGCAGCTCTCATAATGAGGATTTATTCCGCATGCTGGGCACTTACACGACTCCACGCGCAGTCATTCATGTTCGACAGCCGTATCATAAGCGATGGCTCTTTATTAATTATCGACCATATAATGCATTCCGTTAAACGTGAGTCAGCACAATGAACCCAGACTGTTTAAACCGGCGGGTCGTGTTACACGAATTTACTGGTTAATAAGTGTTAGTAATACACAAGTCATTTCTGATGATTACAATGTCCCCTCATTAGGAAAATGCTTTCTTAAGTTGTGTCCCAAGGCTGTTGCAGTGCTTGAATATGCAGAGGCCCTTCTAATGACTGTGCTGTGCTGCTGAAATTCCTGATGCACAGATAAGCCGGGATTAGGTGATGGCGCTTCCCTGTTTGCTCCAGATCAATTTAACTGCTGTCTCTGCACACTTTAAGATGTCAGTCCTCTTTCAAAAGTCCATCCATCAATCACTTTGTCATATTTCTTACAATAAACAGTTACAAGTCAAGCCATCAGTTATGCAAGATGAAAACAGACAAAAGGGGACAGTGAAATCTGTCTTATTTACTTCAGACAATATAATTCATCATGAAAATTTGCTCTTTGTTTACTATAAAACTATTTCTTAAATTCGTTATAAGCTTTGTTGAAAATGGACATATATATATATATTTTTTTTAGAGTTAAAAAAATACAAAACTATTTATCGTATGTCTTCTGGCTGTCTATCCACTCATCTGTGTCTCTTAAAGCCTCCGTGAGATCACAGGTCTAAATGAGACACTGTTCCCATGCTCACCTCAGCCTGCGCTCTGTCAATCCGCTTAAGCTCGACTCAATATCCAATCAGCTGTGAGGAAACGTCTCCTCCATTGCTGGTCCAGAGCCAAAGTGGACTCCAGGGGCCCGGCATGCGTGTGACAGTGCAAAGGCTCTGTGGCTTAGGCCCTGCTCAGTCAGGACTAATCCTCCCAAAAGCAATTAACACCCCGGTGCATTGTGGGTAAACAGGATTGGCTGGGGAGACACTGCGCTGCGCTCCAGGTGTGCGAGCGCGTATCATTCAGAGCCCTGAGATTGTGTTTGCCCCTTGACTCTGCTCGCTGTGTAGGATTAGCCTGCCAAACCCTGGAAGAGAAAGAGAGAGACAGAATAGGTGAGTGACAGGTCATGGGATGATCTTTTAGCCGAGGTCTATGGTGTGAACCCAGCCATGTCATCCTCCTTATTAAAGACTTCTCTTTCTCTCTATTCACACACACACCGTATGATCTCTCTCTTCCTGTGACCTGTTGACATGAAGGCCATTTGCCTGGCAGAAATTGTGTTCACATTAATGTAATGATGTCACTCTGGTTTACATTCCAGAGTAGAAACGAATTCTTGAATCTGTTAGAGAGTGTAAATTGCTGAATCTGGAACAAGGGGACTTTTGTTTTAAAGGGAGCACATTCTGGGCTTTTTTATAATGTTAAATCACACACAGACTATTTTTGCTGCTGTACCTTTAAGGACGCATGAATTGATTTGATGTTTGTAGTCTTTCCTGTGTTCACGTATGTATGAAGGACATCTTGAACATCTCAAATGATTCTCTGAAACATCCTTCAGTTTAATGTGCATCACAGCTATGAACATAATTTGCTACTTGCTATTGTTATCAGAGAGAGGCTGTATTCCGGGAAGGGAACATTCATGTTCTAGAGATGATTTGATTGGATAAAGATTTGTAAATGCCCGTGAGTGCAAGATGAGTCATAAATATTTTCGGTCCAGGCTACAGAAGTGAGCAGAGTGTTTGCAAATCGTTTGAAAGTGCTAATTGTTTTTGCAATTCTGTCGCGAGTTGATACACTTCACCTTTAAGGCATCAAAAACAGAGACGTTACAATTACACCCAGATGTTTGTTGATGCTTCCTATTTCCATATCTCGATAGCTTTCACGCCAACAGCCTCTTCCATCATTTTAATATGAAGTGGCGTGACACTTGGATCTTTTATTGAGTGTTGAGATATGATGCCAGGCACACATAAACACACACACACACACACACACTCCTCATACGTCACTAATGCACGCACACAACCTTGTAGTGTTCATGTAACCAGAGTGAATTGTGGGAAGGGGTCTGATTGATGTCATCTCATTGAGAATGCAGAAAGAGTGAGAGAGAGAGAGAGAGATGGGATGTGAAAACTGACACTAATTTATCTGTTGGATTGAATCTCATGTATTACAGAAGAGTGTGACTGTGCTTTGTGAGTTCTGTGGGCCGTGACTGATACATGTGGTAAAAAAAACTTGTGTGTGTGTGTACTTTTTGCCAGTTGTTGTATGTGTGTGTGAGTTCCTTTGTAAAAAATTCTTAGGAATTAAATTCCCCACCAATCCAAACCTTTCTGACGTCTGTAACTCAAAGTGGAACATATTTATACAGAAGTCCGCTAAAACTGCTTAAACACCAACAAAAAGGAACCAATCCAGAACTGATCTGGATTCACAAGCTCTGATGTGAGGCCTGATTCACATCCATCACTGATCAAGACCTTCACTGCTCTAGGGTCTTCTTATCCTGAACTAAGTGAACCGAGGGTATAAAGCAGTGAGATGCATTAGTCCTCCAAGAGTCTGACGCTAATGAACGATAATAGCGCTAATGTTTTTTCACCCGGACCGTCCAGTCACTAATCATGATATTACTTTGGCTGCGTTATATCTGCTCACCACTCTGCGATTAAGCTTCCATTTGTAAATCACCTGGAAAGTCTACAGAGAGCGAGTCATTAAAGAAAACCTAAGTTTGTCTTTATAACGAGGTTTGTGCATATACCCTGCTAAGAGGGAACGTTCTCAGAATGTTGGCTAATGTCCTTTAAAAAGCTTTCTCAAAGTTGTAAAAACATTGTAATAACATTAGTAGTATATGTAAATAAGTATATTTTAATGGATGATTGGAATGTTTCTAGAACTTTCAAAATTA
>JAZGTJ010001571.1:32751-53660 GCA_036877575.1 Botia almorhae | reverse complement strand
CCGCACCGCCTGGTTACCCGACTGACCAATCACACAGGCAGGAGTGTCTGGCTCCGCCTCCAGCAGGGCCACCACTGCCTCGACACCCATCTTACTGCTCTAAACATCAAGACATTAAAACAAAGTATTAAAATAAAGTCAAAACCTTTATTAGCATCTTTTTTTCCTATCTGTGTGGAGATTGTTACTGATGATAGCCGTAAAATGCAAAATGATATTTACATAACCAAAACAGTACTGAGAGTTTCAGTAAAATGATGTGTTTACCAGAACTCTGTCAAAGGCTGAAGGGGTTCCGCCTCTCTGGACGTGACCCAGAACAGTCACCCGTGTGTCGTAGCCCAATCTCGACACGACCAGCTACATGAATGTACATACAACAGTTACTGCCAGCGTATTTAATGCTACATTAAAAACAATAGCCTTGCTTCTGTGATGACACTAATTCTGACACTGAATTAGCTACATAACATTTACAACCTTTAATAACATTTAAAATCAATTACCGTTGCCACAGCAAACAAACTCATTAATGGAAAATTAATTCAAGCACGTTTATAATGGTATTGGGTCCTGCATTTATTATTTACTCTACAGACCAGCAACATATGAGGAGTTTAAAAGATTTGATGACGTTCCCAGCTGAAGATCTTCACTCACATCTTTGATGTAGTTGGAGGTGATGGGCTCTCCACCTCTGCTGATGGCTCCTTCAGCAATGATGATGACGTTGAGTCTGGAGCCTTTACTACGACTCTGTGTGAACACAACACTCAGTGAGTCTGTGTGCACTGTATGAAGTGTACACGTCAAGTGTATGAAGACAGACCCGTAACCCTGACTTGCTGTTGATTTACTACAATCTAGTCCGGCTGATTCAGATCTGTTTTAAAGCAGTACATTTAGATACGGCACGTTTGCACATGAGTGTTGTAATGATAGTGTGACTTCCTTAAACATCAAAAAACATGTTCAAGAACATCCAAGAATCTTCGTGTTGTCTTCTCACCTCTCCCAGTCGAGCACACATGCGTTCCTCCCATCCGTCCTCTGGAGGAGCTTCAGGAATAAACAGCCAATCAGCACCAGACGCCAGAGCTGAAACCAGCGCCAGATACCTACACAAACACGTGCGCCATGAGTGGTTGCCGAGGGGGGCGTAAGTGGTTGTTAGGCAATTGCTAATGTGTTCTGGGTGGTTGCTAGGGTGTCATGAGCGGTTGCTAAAGTGTTCTGGGTGGTTGCTGGGGTGTTATGAGTGGTTGCTGGGGTGTTATGAGTGGTTGCTAGGGTGTCATGAGCGGTTGCTAAAGTGTTCTGGGTGGTTGCTGGGGTGTCATGAGTGGTTGCTAGGGTGTCACGAGCGATTGCTAAAGTGTTCTGGGTGGTTGTCACGAGTGGTTGCAAGGCAGTTGCTAAAGTGTTCTGGGTGGTTGCTGGGATGTCATGGGTGGTTGCTAGGGTGTCACGAGCGATTGCTAAAGTGTTTTGGGTGGTTGCCAGGGTATCATGAGTGGTTGCTAACGTGTTCCTGGTGGTTGCTAGGGTGTCGTGAGTATTCAGACGGCAGTTGTTAGAACATCAGTTATTTTGGGAAAGCTGAAGTTCATCGCCTTCCCATGACCTGCTAAAGCAGTTTTTCTCACAGACACTGAATGAAAACACACAGCAGAAGATACAGTTCGACTCACCCACAGTGGCGACCCATGACCTCTAATACAAACGTGCGCTGGTGGCTGAGGACAAAAACAGCAACACAGTGAGCAGTAAAATGACTAATATATAGATATTATATATTCTAATATAGATGAACTGTAAACAGTGCTAACAGAATATGTGGCCTATGTGCAGGTCTCAAATTACCATTTGCTAAAAATAGTGAGTGAAGCACATTCCTTCACTTCTAAAAGTGACAGAACAAGCCGAGGCATGAATTCAGTGTCTACAG
Organism: Botia almorhae; assembly: GCA_036877575.1. Classification (NCBI taxonomy): domain Eukaryota; kingdom Metazoa; phylum Chordata; class Actinopteri; order Cypriniformes; family Botiidae; genus Botia; species Botia almorhae. The sequence continues at coordinate 51,712 of JAZGTJ010001571.1, read as the reverse complement.
ACTGTACAAAACTCCCCTGACGTGTCCACAGTCACGACTGCATGTGACTGCATGTGGAACTGAGTGATTTATGAATGAAATCGACGAGAAAACAGAGACCGTAAATATTTTATCATTCAGCAGTAAGAAAGGGCTGACTCACACCTGCTACGTAGAACAGTTTCTGATGTTTTCATCAATTATGTTTATTATATCAGATGCAGTATTAAAATCACTATTTTTAAAGAAGGGAATCGGTTTTCTTTGATCACAATATAAAACGGATGTTTTGAACTGTCATTTTATTAACACACAGATGCTTTTAAAACAAAACACAAAACATTCTTGGGAATACCGTTTTAATTGTGGATCATTTTTTAGGTTTTTCCTGTATCTTCAAGATCTCTTACATTCCTTAAATCATAATATTCCCTCACAAGCCAGCTGTCTGATGTCATTGTCCTCCAGGAAGTGAACGATACAAACATCAGTAAACATCAGCAATAGATTCCATAACTTCTGATGTTTTGTGGTGTTACTTGGCTTGTCTCGCTATAAAACATTCCATCCTGTTTTTATCTAGTTCGATAAATTACAGAATTTGGAATGGCAATATTAAAATAAAAATATATCAAAAAGAACTTCATGTTGATGCTGATATAAGCTAACACTGAGTCTCTCATTGATTAACGGCTCAATTCAGCTTTTTATTTCCATCCTGTCAGACATTCTGGTCATTTTCTAGTCGTTATAATTAATTGAGTTTAAATGTGTCAGTCTGATTTACCCTATTAGAAAAATACTGACCACAACAGGAAATGAGGTAGCTGCTGCCCTACAAAATCAGCCCTTATATGGTATGATTGATGACGCTTACCTTGTTGCCGTGGTGGTGATGGCGTCAATAATCTCTATGATGCGATTGAGGGCGGAGTCAGCGCCGATGGTCATGTCTGTACCACAGAAATCATTATCAATAGAGCCAACCAGACCCACGATGTTCAGATGACTGTGCTTCTTGGCTGTATCTGCGGTGATCCGACCTGTGAATAACAGCCAGATGTAAAATATGTGTGCCTGATTTCATACAAGGATATATTTGATTCTTATTCTTTACTGCCTGAGGTCACAATATGTACGTATTACCTTGAAATGGCTAAACAAACTGTTGCTTTTTTCATTCATACAAACTCACAGCTAAGGTTAAACATGTCATTTTGAACGCTCTAGGAACGTTCAAAACGTCCAGTTTTTAGATGCTGTATTAACATTATTGCTTGGTTATATGAACATAATTCAACCTGTTTAATTCCGTAATGTTTAACAATGTTTTTGATATATATAATATATAGAAAAAACATTCTACTAACGTTACTGCACGAATGTTTTTTAATAACTTTGAGAGACCTTGTAGAGAACATTAGCCAACATTCTAAGAATGTTTCCCGTTAGCTGGGCCGTCACTTTAATCAGACAGCGACTGTTTTGGTAAAAGAGACTGACAGTTTAAGCATCTGTGATTTTGTACCTTTCTTCACCAGCTCCTCCAGCAGTCCACTCCACTCGGAGCGGAAGATGTTCGCTCCCGTGAGGCTGCCGTCTCCTCCACAAACACACAGATTCGAAATGCCACGTTTCACCAGGTTAAACGCAGCTGCTAACCGACCCTCACGCATGGTGAAAGCTTTACAGCGGGCGCTGCCGATAACCGTCCCTCCCTGAGTAAAACACACACAAATACAACAATACATCACACATTAACTGTCGCTACGTCTGTTGCTGCATTTGAGACATTTTCATTATACAGACAAACATAAGCGAACTGCTGCAACAGAAGCATGTCAGAGTTGCGCTCAAACAGTCTGCGCATGCATAAATCACAGCTTCACTGAGTCAAGCGTTCACAGTCTGTACCATATCAAATGTGGAGCCTTAGAACAGACAGCAGCGAGAATTCAGCACGCAGCAGGCCGACCATTCAGATGCAAAACAGATTCAATCCACACAAACACACTTCTGCAACTCTCCAGTGTCACTCAGATGTATGAGCAACAGAGTTAAAATAACATACTCATCCAAAAATCTGCTGTTACTGTTATTTTTTACCATTTAACATAGTAAAATATAGTGCCCACGACTGTCTAAAGGGACAAATAACACCATTCATATGACCAAATTTCTCCTTTTCTCTTAATGGAAAAAATAACAGAATACTGGTTAGGAATGATTCATTTCTTAATGAACTTTTCCTTTAGGTTAAGTACACTTTAATACACAATACACAGTTCAGGGGAAAATATAAACTGGTTAGTAGGTCTCAGTTTTACTCGATTTATTCATTGCAGAGTCATACCTGTTATGAATTACATAGTAATGAAAATGAAACTAACAACATCACCGTATTTACTGTATATGTTAGACAAGCAGATAGAGTAAATAAAGGACCAGATTTAATATGTGCTTAATTAGAGCCAAAATCATTGCATATATATTATTAGGACAACCATTGCTGGAACGTTTCACAAGAACATTCAGTAAGCAATACACGGTATGCTAAAGATCTCCAGGTTCAGACCGCGAGCAATTCTGCAAAACACAATAAAAGCACTCCAGCTCATGCAGAACATCTTACCACCTCGACTGCACCAACAGGACATGAGAGAAGATGCAAAAATGAGTGAAAAAGTTGCAATTCATCAATATAAAAACAAAAACAAAAAAACAAGCATGTATTCAACAAATCAAGCTGAGATTGACTGAACTTAGTATTCAGGACATTAGATTACACATTAAAAGCAACAAAAAACATGAATTTGGTTACTATACTTCTGTGTTTACAAGCACTATCAAAGTGTTTTGGAGTTATAAAGTGTATTTAACAAAACATAGAGAGGGACTTTATTTTATAATATAGCTAATTCTAAATGTAGCATTAAGGCTAGCTTCTGTTTTGAAATCAAATGAATGTTCTTACCAGTTGAATTATATTGGTGACGCTTTGCCAGTTGGCAAGTTTTATATTATCTCCTCCGTCCACCAGCCCTTGATAACCCTGAAATCAAATCAATACAGCATATTACAGAGTACATACAGTATTCAATGTCACTCATATATCACAAGTTAAACTACCTGTTCAGTTTTATTGCCACATTAACACAAAAATGTTTTTATCATTTATATATTACAAAATATCAGTGAAAAATATTGACAGAAGTACCTCATAAACCAGGTAAACATTTGCTCCAACATATATACCCATTCTGGTTACAGCCCGTACAGCCGCATTCATACCTGAGAGAGGTCAAAGGTTACAACACACACTCGTCTAATTACTTCATGAATAATAATCACACACACACCAATCACCACACATATCACATTACAGATATCACAGTAACAATGAACGAGGAGGAGCTATTAATTGTGCATATTAATCATTTTATGAACGACAATTATTTTCATTATTTGTTTGTTTCATTATTATTCATTAGTCCCATAAAAGACCAAACAACCATATAAATATAAATTATATTTTGCTTCATAACAATAACGCTATTTAAAATAACGCCAATATAACGCAACAGTGGAGCTCAACACAGTTCGATAGTGACAGCGTATTAAATGACAAATTCCCTGCAACGTTCTAGTAACGTTAGTTTATGGTTATAATAAACAACGCATTAGAGAACATTCTGTACATGTTTAAACTTTAAAACAGCCGAGTTTGCGCAGTGAAGCTTTTCTGTCTGTTTTCGACATGTGAAACACTAGCATGCAAATTGAAATAACATGTTTTTTAAGATTGAATAATTCAACGGAATAATTTTTCTGAATACTTGTAATGACATGTAATGACATCACAATACTGCACGCGGCGTTCTGCATCTTTGTTTGTTTGCATGTTATACAGTATGTACAGTACGGGCTCCTGCGTCAGGACATGCAGCGTCACCTTGCGCATCTCCTCCGCTGGTCAGGACGGCGATGGCTCTGCCCGCGCCCGTCATCCGCAGCTTCTCTAACCCCGCCGAACTCATTCTGCTCGTGTCGGATCTCTCTTCCAGCAAATCACACCAACGGCCTCGAGTTTCCCCTAAATCCGGATATAACGTTACAGCGGCACGGTAAACGATTCGGTCGGAGAAGATCGTTTACACGGTGTCTGTTGCAGCGATTGACCTTCTGGAAGACGGAAGGACGCGGCTGCGGGTGCGCGCTTCAGTCCCCGCCCAGTTTCCAAACAGAAGGCTTGGAGCGCCGTACTCTCTGAAATGTACTGCATACTTCTGTCTGAAGTGTACTGTATACTTCTGTCTGAAATGTACTGCATACTTCTGTCTGAAGTGTACTGTATACTTCTGTCTGAAGTGTACTGTATACTTCTGTCTGAAGGGTACTGTATACTTCCGTCTAAAGTGCGCAATAATTCCTGAGAGCATTAGTATGCAGTTTTGTTAGCTTTGAGGCACACATATGCTAGTATACTCCTACACTGGGACATTTAGTGGATATATGCATTTAAAATGTCTTATTTTTCTAGGCTAATGAACCAAATAACATATACTAACGACACATCTTAACACTCACAGAATCTGGATAATAATGTTCCTCCCCATAAATCCGACTGCTACCATTGTGAAAAATAAGCAGCAAGTCATTTGATCCCAGCTTCCTGTTTAACAGGAAGTACATCAACACTGACCTTCACCCATTAATTGTGATTTTAAACTTCCCTTATTTGTTAAATGAAGCAACGAGCCTGTGAGTTTGGTACAGTACATCAGTGTTTATTCCATGCAGTTGTTCTGCTCTGATTTTACACATCACTCCTGTCGCACTGTACACTGTTACAGGAAACCGTCAGAACTGGTTGATTTTAACACCATTCTTGAGAAGTAATGGAGCAGGTCATGAGAAACAAACAAACCAGAGAAAAATGAGTCCAGAGATGAAGACATTTCTGCACAAAAATAGTTCATCTTAAAATACCTGTATATGCAGTAAATGACAGAGCAATTAAAAAGGTAAATGTGAATATAGGACAGAGATGAAAACATACAGTATATACTTTGAAGCTGAATCCCTCGTATCTATGCAGCCCAAAACAGATGTGTGTGTGTGACTTTATTACAATGACCAAACATCAGGCAATAATCTCCTGTCAGAAACCATTAGGTGTCATTTCTGGAGGAGGATGTGGACAGACGTCCAGATGCCTGAACTGATGCAGCACCCGTTTCAAACTCCTAAAGTAACGATTCAAAAGTGAAAAACTATTTGCTCTGCTTGAACCTCCTATTATTTTGATCTTCTGTGAAGCACAAAAGATAACATTAGGAAAAATATCAGAGTTTCTCTTTTTTAAACAATAAAAAGTAGATGGTGATTTATACCAACAAGCTCTAAAAAGGCCAAAAAATAGTTGACAGCTTTGTGAGGAACAACAATGTTTTGTTGTTCATTAATAGAAAATAAAAGAATATCTTCAGCAGATAAACAGTTAAATTTCCGGTCTGTTGCTCACACAGGCTACAGTTTGACTTCAAAAGACCTTGAATATACAGCTTGAGTAGTAAACACTATTTGAGTAGTGTACAATATTTGAGTAGTGTACACTAATGAGTAGACTGTTTTGTTTTGTTCTTTCTAGAGCTTGATGGCCATGATCACAGTGAACTATCACTGTATAAAAGATCTGAGTGAAGTTTCTTTAAAAAATTAAACTCTCTTTTGTGTTTTATTAGCAGACGGATCATTCAGGAAGAGACTTCAGGAATGAAATCGTTGATCTAGGGGTTAATCGTACCACAACCATAAATCACCCACAACATCTGACCGATCGCTCTTCAGTAATACTTCATTAGACAGACATTAAATACAAGACTGAGGAAGAACAGAAGTGAACAGCAGTATTACTAACGCTTCAAAATAAATTAAGTGAATGATCATGTAGACCAGCTACAAACGAGAAAGAAAATGTCCATTAAATTAAATTAAAATCATATTTTACAAGATCTATAATGGCGCTGTGGCCAAAAAAAAAACATGAGGCTTCATTCATCGGTCATCAGAATTCGCTTCGCCTTCATCACGATCAGAACACGTTTAAAAACATTTACGCCATCTACGCAAATCAAACTAAATGCTTTGTTCTACAGAAAGAAAATGACAAAAAACACAATATACAGTAATAATGGCTGCACGTCAACAGGAAACGCGTTTGCAAACCGTTTTTACTTGCGCAATTGTTTCAGACCGAAGCAAGTTATTGCATGTTGATGGAAGATTACAAAGACACACGCGTTTTAAAGACCAGTAATATGTTAAAAGAAAACAAACAGAATCTTTTATAATTTCATGTTGATTTTAAGTTTGTTTCCAAGAGGCTTTTATTTTGTTCACTGGCTGCAAACTGAACTGCAGCAGTTAAAATTTGATCGTACTGCAATTTAATTGCAGAATTACTCGCAAGCCGTTGCAGAATTACACTATTTGCAAGCTTTCCGTACTTTTTATAAGCTGCAAGCAGATGAACGTTAATACCATTCAGAATTCATTTCTCAGGCTGTTTCCTGCTCAGCAACAAGTCGAGCTGCTTTACGCCCTGATGAACAAGGCAATTTATCTACCACTAGTAACATCTACATCTAAAAACTGAGTAAACATGACGGTAACATTATACATTGACAGGCTTGTGGATGCAGTGTCCCTTTACACAGAAACTAAACATGTTTGCAAAGGAAAGGGTTAAATGACACTAAAACACAGTACACATTTACAGTCAGGACAATAATAAGACCCTGGTTGCTATCGTTTCTTCTGTCAAAATAGTTAACAGAAAGGTTCAACTGTTTTAACTTGGTTAAACGGACCCATGTTTTTAGTTTATGACCGCGAGACGCTGCTGTAGTTATACGTTAAAGCTGCAATCTGTATCTTTTGTCGCTCTACTGGCAACTCTGTTCGAAACATAAAATTGCAGGTTTACTTTACGTACTTTTAATTATGCATGTCGAAGTCCAATGAAGCTACCGGGAAATCGGACCCGACAGCTCAAATTATAAATCATTATAAACTTACTGTTGTGAATTGGGATAAGATAAGGAGAGCGTTTCAATCACTGACCTGTTATGTACCTGCTTAATAACTGATTTTTGTTTATTTTGTTTATTCATATAAAAGAAGTTACGAATGGCTGCTTTAACCTATGCATTTTTTTGGGGATAAAAACATTGAAGGGTCATTTAGGAGATTCTGTTCTATATTTATGCCACTTCCAAGTATTTTACAGCATGCATGTGGCTAATGTTACTGATCACCAACCGTAAGTTTATGATTTACGGTCGGTGTGCATTCGTAAAGACCACGACAGATTCACTTCAACAGCTGAAACTAAACAGTAGAACGTTTGAGTGGAGACTCGTGTGCACTCAGAAGCATTTATCCTGAGTATTAAACCAGCGACAACACACTGTTTCTTTTCTCTCTTGCATTTTTCTAATGAAAAACCTCAATGTGTAAAAATAACTCATGGCTGTAAAAATAGAGGTCTTTTTAAAAGCAGTTTGTTTCCCACTTGTCTTACTACAGCTTCTGACAGAAAATCTGTCCAGCCTGCTGGACAATCAACCTGAGCAAACGATTCTCAATAGCCTGAGCGCAAAACCTGCGTTATTGCTGATTCATCTGCGGCCCTCAAACAAAACGAACGACATCTGTGCTTCTGTGTCTCCATTACCTGTTCAATACACACACAAACACCACCAGAAACAAACAACACACATTAAAAAACGCTTTAAAGGAATCGTCTGAGGAAATGAAATTCTCCTGAGAGAGAACGTGAAGGGACACTGCATCTCCAGAACGTCTAATCCTTGGTTTTCATGTTAAGATAAATGTGACAAAAGAAAAATAAACCATTTAGGGTTGATGTCACACTTTCGAACAATCAAAACAAACAAGCCAAGGGAACTTTATCATCCTTCTCTTCCTCTGGCCATCTGCAGCATCTCCTCAAACAGAGTCCTGAGATGAGAGGAATGCTGCTCGGGTTGAGTCCGGTTTAAACACTGATTTGTTCATCCAAGATGTTGTTCTACTGGAGCAGATGTTACGGTTTCTCACTCACTTCCTGTTTGTCCGTAGAGGCTGGCAGCAGCAGCAGCGGTCTGATTGGCTCATCAAATGCCGACCAAGCAGGTATGCTGGGAAATATTCAATGATTCCATGTTTTGGAAGAAAATCAAAATGCAAAGAACAAGAGAGGAGGAGGAAGGTTATAGTTCCTGCTGGTGCTCAAACTAAAGTTCCCCTGTTTTCCCCCGTGTAGGGCGTAGGGTGTCATTTCTGTAAACTCAGGAAGTATCAGGTCTTTGCCAGAGGGACTCGTCTGAGACGTCCCATTTGTCTGTGGTCCCATCATGGAATGAATCTACGCACCTAGTCCTACACCCAAAAACGTTCCGACACACACAGTACCTACATACATATATACACACATTCTTGCAGAACACATCTATCATTCCTAACTAACTAACAAACTAACCCATCTACTAATATACTAATGGATTCCTGTATTGAGTTGCTTGTCGTTTTTGGAACACTTTGCTAATACTCTGCACTCTGGTACAATTTCTTGGTTGCTTGAGTTCCTGAATTTGTTTGTTTCCTCCAACTCATAATAAAATAATTTATGCATGGTAAACTAGCTACATTTTCACTTCAGAGGAATCTGCCTGAGGTTTCTCAGAGAGAGAGAATGAAAGAGAGAGGTGGATTATGGGAGGGGCTGGTTCCTGGATGGGGATACTATGGGCCAAGGCTCATGGCTGTTCTTAGCAGGCTCTGATTATTGCCGTGGATTTCTCCAGAGGCTCAACCGTGGAGGCGGGTTTGGAGCTCACCAGGAAGAGGGTGCACAGGGCTGTTTGTTCCTGATGGTGGCGTCAGAGCATTCTGCATCTGAGGTATCACAGTCGGAAACTCCAAAATGCAATGGATTCTGGGAGAGAAACAAACAGGAAGTTGCCATTTTAGTTTAATGATACTAAAGGACCCAAACACTGCACTGCTCACCAAATTATTACTACATTCCTTTCTCCCTAAAGACCCTAACAGACATTCTTTAATATATACGTTTGTAAAACACGGCTATTGTAAAACTAACAGAACTGTTTGCTTATTAAAAGCAGAATAATCTAGAAGTTGTTAAAGTACTTTTTACTTTTATTTTTTAACACTTAATTTTACTATATGAAATGCTAAAAATGATCGATTCAAAGACTCAATTTCAATTGACTGATTAGAATTGATTAATAGAAATTAAGAATGATAATCTGAACTGATTGTTCGGATTATCATTTTTAATAATGGATGTATTAAATACAACGGCGACGAACAGGGATGGAGAAATGAGCACAGACATTTACCTCGTAGCTGTGCTCATCAGAACACAGTTTCCCCAGAGAGATCTGAGTCTTGACCCGCCGCACGGCACACTCTTTATCAGACAGCCCGTCAGACTGCATGGAGATATCGATGGGGATCTCAGGTGTCTGAGACAGCAGCTCGTCCAGATGTTCCTCCTGGCTGGCGCTGAGCTGGTCCAGCGGGCCGCTGTGCGAGTGATCGCTGGTGTTTCCCTCCTCACCATCCGACACAGAGAGATTCTCCGAGCTGAAGGTGGAGTACGACTGAAAACTGCTCATGCAGCGATGAGGCCTGCAGAGAGAAGATTCACTGCTGCTATTCTGTCACATTCTAGTAAGTAATTCATTTTACGGGTTAATTTATGCAAAACTTTATTTTTTAAATCTTCCATAGTAATAAAGAAGGGTAATGATGAACAGAGAAGACTCTGCTGACAACATAAGACCTTTATCTTTGCTATTAATAGGACTATTAATAGAAATCTTTTACGACGTTAAAGTCAAAAAAGTAAGTCAGCAGATAGTCTGATTATTAATGATAAATACATAAAGCAGCTTCACCTCTGTCTCCGTGGAAACTCCACTTCACTGTCAACCTCCCCTTCCTCTTCCTCAGAGGAGTCGTCTCCCGCCTGACAGACACATGCAACAGTTCATCTGTTAATCCAGCGACATTAAACTCTCACACAATAATCACGCATGAATAATCAAGCAGATATTCAGACTTACATTCCTGAGGGGTCTGAGTGTGGTCAGCAGACCGCTGGATGAGCTTCCCAGGGGAGATCCCTGATCCGGGCGCTCGGCTTTCCCATGAACGTCTTCATCTGAGGTCGGGCCCAGTGCTCGTTTGACAATGGGTGGCGTCCCCTCGCACGTGCTCAGCAGCGAGTAATGTGGGAGTTCTGGGTGGCTCGGAGCCGCGGGCGTCTCCTGGCAGTGCATGCAGCCGGGGAAGGGATGCGCCTGGCAGCATGGACACAAGGGGCCCGGGCCGGAGCCCGCAGAGGGGGGAATGGAGGACCTACGGTGGCGCGAATCGGCATCCACCGCAGTGGAGATCAGATCGGGGCTGGAGCCCGAAAGCCTTCGTTGGAGGTGGTCGGTCTGCGGGCTGCGGAGGGCAGCGGCGGGCCCGAAGTAACGCAGGTTGTTGGCGCAGTTGGCCACAGCATTCTCTCGGTTCTGCACTGGAAGGAGGGGGCCTTCTGGAGGCGGGTGATGATGATGGTGGTGGTAGCTTTGCTCTTGTAGGGGCTGCTGCTCCTCTGAGGGACCGATATTTGGTTTCAGAGCACCAGGGAACTCGCTGTGGCTGCCCTTGCTGTTAACCCGACGGTGTCGCGGTTTACTGCGATAACGGCTCTTTCCGGGAGGCGTGCACATTTTCGGGCTGCCTGACAGCGGAGACGGGGCAGACAGAGGCTCAACACTGGGAATGCCATCGGAGCGCAGCAGATCCGGCCTGCAGGAGATCACATGCATGAAATTAACGACCTTATAAAGAATTCATGACAGATACTCTTTCATGAACATTATATCACTGTCTTTAACTACACATTATCCAACCATGTTACTATAGCAATGAACAAATCGCCATAATTGCTATAGTAAAAACTGCTATAGTAACCATGTTATTGCCATAACATTAATGATACAGAAGGATCGTTTTGGTTTATTAATGTGGGTTTTGCATAAAGCTGTGGTAAATCTATGTGTACTGTAAAAAGCACGGCAGAAATAAAACTTGCTACTGCTTGAAATTATTTGTTTATAATTAAAGCTGTTTTTTGCATTTTATGAATATCAACTTTATGGTTTGCATAACTTTGCAAGTCAAGTTGCAAATGAAAATACATAAATGGGATAAATGAGACAAACCAAAAGGAACTATATAAACATTTATAAAGTTAAACGCTGTTACTGTTATACTGTACTATTGATATTAGTGGCTGAAAGATACGATGATTATGTAATTATATTATTATCGTATTATAATAATTATCGCGATTATCGTATTATATATAACAATGTGTCCCTGCACGTCTATTAAATCTGATTGGCTAACCACACTGAACACTGATTGGTTAACCACACTGAACACTGATTGGTTAACCACACTGAACACTGATTGGTTAACCACACTGAACACTGATTGGTTACCTCTTAGGTGGCTGCGTCCCAGGCTTGTGGCTCATGTTACTCTTTTTCTTAATGAGCTTCTCGACAGCATTGGGTCGGACGACGGGCCGGACCAGATGGCGTTTGTACGTTCCAGGATACTTTTTCTCCACAGCCTGCTCTCTCCTACGCACACGAATGATGAAAAAGCCGTTTAAAACCCACGATACAGCACGGCAGTCAGAGACAGCCGCACAATATCAGATCTGAAATTATGTTTTGCTAGTCATTTCACTGAATGAAAATGAATCTGTGCTCATTCAGTCTGAAAACCGGGTCATGGAAGTTCTGGCCTGAATTACAGCGAGCGTGGTTCAGCTTTAATCAGATTGGATTTAATTACAGAGAGTCCGTTTCAGAGAGACGTCTGTTTTCAGACACAGATGGGGTCAAAGGTCACAATCATTACAGCCTTTCATGCACAATCAGGGGTCACGTTTACTATAACATAAAACCGTATCGTTGACCTCCCACATCAGACATAATGAGCAGTATATAACAGAGCACACAGCATGGAATACAGTATCCCACAATGCAAGGCGCATCCACTGGTGAATGTACTAGAATTTTAACAGCAGTTTTTACACTGACTGGATATTTAATCCTATTGCTAGCAGGCTAAGTTAAGAATGTTTTGCACAATCTTTGTTACAATGACAAAGTAATTACATTGTATTACATTACATACAATTACATTGTAATTGTAATACATTACAATGTAAGTTGCTTCGGATAAAAGCATCTGCCAAATGCGTAAATGTAAATGTAAAATAAGTGCAGACTCATAGCTTTGTATTCCGTGTATATATTTAAACAAAACATTTTCACTATTTTAGAAGATCGAAATGCTGCACGTCTGAACATTTTTAAAGCAAATGCATAAATATGGAATCAAATTTGGATTCAGAAGCGAGTGTGAAAGCAGCGTAAACGAATCCTGTCTGAGAACTTACTTGAAGAGTTCTTTTTCTCGCACCTCCAGCTGAAGCATGATGGCACTTAGCTCCATGTACAGGTTATTGGCTCTCTCCAATTTCCTCTCATAATGCTCTCGAATGTCCAGAGCATGTCTGAAAAACAGAATAACACAAAGATAACGTTAATTTAATGATCATTTGAGTGGCTATAGAACAGCGACTTTCAGCCATGTGCAAGTTTAATTCATTTACGTGAGTGATATTGAAAGCAGAACACATGTGCTGATACTGAGAATCAGCAGTGAGATGATTCAAAGCTATGATACGGCATGAGATGTTTGTGTGCTGCTGCACGTCTTGCTGACCTGAGCTCGTCTCTTCTGCGGCGAATCAGCTCCTCGTCCAGTCGATGGATGCAGGTTCCCTCACTCTTTATCTTCTCGAAATGTTTTTTCACCTCCTCTCTCCATTCGGTCTGTCATGCAAACACAAACTATTGTAAGAACGGAACCCAAGAACTGGAATTGCTTCCAATTCTACTTTTAATTCTAGTCTGTGCGAACCGGAAGTTGCGAATGTCTGAGTGAAATGGAAAAATGAGGGGTGTGGCTTGTTTCTTTCACTGGTAATTGATTGGCTCTAGAAAAGTAGGCATTTCAAGGCTTGCAGTAGACTAGCCATTAGAGGCGATTGACTAATGGCCCTGGCTCCGCCCACGCTGTCAGACTGACATCATCAGAGAAGGTCTGCCTTTCCAAAGGGGAATTTTAATAATATTTCCAGTGGGGTCATCACAACAGACACTGCCTAATTATTGTCTCTTAGCCTTTCTCTCTCATCACAGTTTATTCCAGATCATGTAAAATATCATTTGTTTTGACATTGTGCTGAGGATCCAGCTCTTGATTCCATACTCCACTGAAACTCTGTTGTCCTTCTTCATTATCAGAGACTGGAGCAGCAGGAGGTCTCACCTGAGATTTGAAGTAGGTCTCCTGTGGGGTTCCAAGCACGTCGGCTGCGGCGATGTCCAGATGAAGCAGGATCTGCCTGAAGGAGGGCCGGTTGCGTGGTTTACCCTGCCTGCAGGTGCAAGAACACCATCTGATCTCAATCTGATCATTACAATCTATCCCCAAATAATACATTACATGCCTCTGTGGAATACTTCATTCTGATTTCTGATACATTTGTTTGTTTGGTATTTGTAGTCTTTAAAGTCACTAATTGGATTATCTAAAAATACACATGATCACACGGTTACGTAATAAACAAATCACGATCTCTTGATCCTTAATTATCTGTAGCTTTAATGCATAAACAACAACACTGTGTTAGTCCTCTGTACCAATCCAAGCCACTCAGTACAGCAGCATAAACATCTGTTATATTGTAGAAGATTCCTACCAGGTCTGTTTCATGAGGATTTTGAAGCCGTCGGGGCAGGTGGAGGGCACGGGCAGATGGAGGCTGTTACTACCCACACCCCAGATGATGGCAGAAGAATCCACATCTTTATAAGGAATCTCACCTGTCAGGAGCTCCCACAACACCACCCCAAATGACCTGCACACAGCACAAACCAGTGTGAAGTTCTGTGTCACAGTACCTGCAGAGCAGAGGTCTCCAGCGAGGTCCACAGACCGGCAGAATTTAGCTCCAACTCTAATTAAGCTGGATTCTTCTGAACCAGCTAATCAAGGTCTTTGGGGCTGCTAGAAACAACAAGCCGCCTTGTGTTGGAGTAGACTGGAGCTAAACTCTGCGGGTCCAGAGACCTCTGATGGAGAACAAACATACAGTGCCACCAAACACCCAAATACAAATGGATGCTCATTGCATTAAACTAAAAAAATCAAAATCTCCTTTATTTTTAAAGAAAGATGGCACATTTTTCTAACACACTATTTAATGAAGAAGCGGTTTGAAATTACACAGGAACAGATATACCGCACATGATAACAAAGTATTTGAAAACTGGTCAATGTCCAATAAAATCAACATGAAACAGTTTAAAGGCTATTTTACCTCAGTCAGGTTTTACAATCAGAATAAAAGAGTAAAACAACATTTAATGAGGACAAACAGGGCGAAACGTTTATCGCTCAAGAACAGATATGCTTGTGACCTCTTTCTTTGAATCTGACTGAACCTGCCACTCACCAGATGTCGACCTTCTCCGACACTGGCTCATTTCTGATCACCTCAGGTGCCATCCAGGCTACCGTGCCCGCAAATGACATCTTTGTACTCTTGTCACTGAGTTCTTTGGATGTCCCAAAGTCGGAGATCTTTACCGTGTCATTCTGAGTAACTAACACACTGCAGGTGACAGAAGAAAACTAAATCACAACAAATCCAGTCTGTATGTTTGTTTTTAAATGTTTTATCATTTGTTTACCTTTAGATATGTGTTTGTGTGTATTACAGCCACTGTTATTTGCCTCATGTGGGATTAAAGTTGTAAAGTCTGTTTTGGTACATTTATACCCCATTTGTACACGCAGAACCCTCTGATGTGTGCGTGCAAAGCTTTAGGAGTCTTACTTTGGTGATTTGAGGTCTCTGTGGATGATCTTGTGGAGATGCAGGTAGTTCATGCCACTGGCGATCCCTGAGGCCCAGTCCACCAGCAACCGCGGCGAGATCTTGCGTCCCGCCCGAAGAACCTCGTAGAGCTGCCCCTGGGCGCAGTACTCCATGATAATACAGTAACACGGGGCCTGAGTGCACACACCCCTAACGCAAAACATGCCAACTTGAGCTCACGTGCCACTGCTTTCAGATTAAATGTGTTAAAGAAATGCTTCAAACAATAGATGTAAGAGTAGCATTAAATTGCTCCACTACTCACTTGAAGCTGATGATGTTGGGGTGCTTCAGTTTGCGAAGGTGCTTGATATCCGTTTCCTTCTGCTCCCTGACTTTCTTAATGGCGACCTCCTCAGAATGGAACTTCCCGAGGAAAACCGCGCCTTGAGCTCCGCTGCCCAGCCACTGAAGTTCAGAGATCTCCTCGAAGGGCACCTCCCACATCTCTGCTTAAAACATTTAACAGTCAGTCAAAACGACCAAAACAGACACCTGCCGTTTAAAGTAAAGACACACTTTAAATGTTAACCCCTGTAGTTGTGCTTCCATGGGGTCTTATGGCCAAAGTCTGCATATGTAGGTGCTTTTTACAAAAGAACCAATGACTGGATTTTTCCAACGTTTGTCAGTTTTATCTGTAAAATAATCTGTGCTTATTATTTTAAGACAGACAGATATTTTGATGCCAAGCCTTTGATATTTCCTGCTGTGTTTTGTGTCTTCTGTACAGCTGTGGGCGACACTGTGCTGTTATTATGTGGTATAATCTGTTTCAGATAAACTCAGCCCTAAACAAAACAAACTGTGGTAGGTCATTTTATATGTGTGAAAGTTCCTGCTGGTGTAAGCTGGAGTTTCTTGGTCAGAATAAGATCCAATATGAACTAGTCAAAACATAGAAGTCTAGCTATGTGCTTTCAAAACATTCTTTAGATTGTCTACATTCTTTAGATTGTCTCGGTCAACTGATGCATTGACGAGAAAACAAGGATCTAAATCTGATGTTTAGAAACACAGTTTCTGCCCAAAGTGATGAAGAAACATTGGAGCTAATAGCTTAATGTTAGTTGAAGTTAGTAGCTTAATGTCTTGAAGTTAATAGCTCGATTAAGCAGTTAGTTAACTTCCTTAGGCCTCCTGAGCAATGACAAAGCAACCGATGAGCAATGCCAATTTTAACTAACATAAACAATCAACACTAACCCTGCTGCTGCAGTTTGTATTCGGTCGAGTACGTCTTTCCGATGATATTCCACACTGGCCTCAAACATCCGAACAGCCCCTCCAGGAAACCTCCATTACCGGCTCTTTGAAAGTGCAGTTTGATGTCGTCATGAGGATGGTGGTGTGTGTCATCCCCGCTGTGGTCCATCGGACACCCGCCCTCATCGTTTTTCTCCTCCCCCCCGCTTCCGCACCCACCCTGACCGCAGGAGCCGGGAGACTCCGCCTCCTCGTGCTCCTGCAGCTGCAGCACGCTGTTTTCGAAGTGTCCGTGTTCCCTGGTGGAGTCTTCGCTCAGGGCGGTGCATGGAGGACTGGTGCCGCCCAGCTCCTCGTCCCTGCACGGGAGCTGCAACTGTTGCAGAGGCATCGGAAGCGTGGTGGGCGGAGCCAGGTCTGTGATGATCTGTGGTGGGTGAGGAGGAGGGGGCAGGGCTTGAGGAGAAACGTTGCTATTGGTTTTCTTCATGGAGTCCCCAACGACAGTGAGTTTGAGCTCCTCTTTGAGCTTCCCCACCAGCAGGCTTGGACAGGAAGTCCAGGACAGCACCTCTGGGGAGCTACCCATGGTGCCGTGCGTGTGCATGGGCTGATGCCCAACTGACAGGAAGTGAGTGATGAGGCTTCAGGGGTGACTTCTGTTTGGGTTTAGGACACACCTGCGGAAAGGAGAGACAAGCAGAGAGACAGATCAAGTCATCACGCCCTAAAAGTTTCATTGCCTCAGTGAAAAGACAATCTAATGTTACTCCTCTTGGAAATTTAGGCTCTGTTCCAAAACCTAGCGAGCTTCTGCACTGCCTACGTAGACATCTGCATTCTAAGTGGTCAGCAACATTTACAATAAAAGGCATCTTATATAATGTTGATGCCTACCTTTGGAACTGCTTTTATGTTGGGAATAAGCCCATAAACGATGCCTTAAAATGCTGTCTACATAGGCAGCTCAACAGCTTTGGAAACAGTCATCTACATTTTCAATACAAATTTAAACTTTTATACAAAAGTAAAGTTTTAAACAACAATTACAGCTCTGACTGCTAAACAAAGACCGGAGCAGTTAATCGCTGTAATTTCAAATCTCATTCGGTACACAGCAGGAGACGGATCTGAGGCATATATATTAATGATGATTATCTCTTTAAAGAGAGAGCGAGAGAGCGACAGAACTGATTCCGGGAAGCTGTTGCTGTGATCCAGGCCTCCGTTGGTCAACTATTTTAGTGCTGCTGTGAGATTAAAGCAGAATGTGTATTATAAGCTCTAAACATCTGGCACACATCGCTGCCTCTCTCCACACTGCTAGCAACCCACGATCTCTCATAGATAAATAAACACACACACACACACACACAGTGGCTGAATATCCTATAATCTGCTGCTGTAGTTACGCAAGCCCACGACCAGGACCAACTCCAAAACGTGTCGCATTAGAGTCTAAACCAGGATCTGCATCCTTTTCTGACATGAAGTGCAAAACACAAACAAAATCATGTCATCATATATTACATATGTTATATACGTATATGTATATATGTACATACATATCATTTGTTTATGTTTCCCAGCATGCACTGCAGCACGATTAATTCATTTAGATTACTACCTCACTGTTTACTGTATTACTTGCACTTTGCTGTTGTGTTTGTGTGTTTAACTGGGATGCAACACAGCAAAGAGTATTTTTGTCTATTCCCATTAAAGCACCAATAAAAGCCAATCGGAACAAATATGATGTGATATACAGTCGTATAGAGAGAAACAGAGATAGAAAAACCTATAACAACACGTACCGTATCATAGACTTCTGACGTAAACAAAAACTGTGTTAAAACAAGTGGAGGGGTGATTATCTCACATGCAGACAATGCGAGTGTTTCTGAAACATACTGACAAATGACAAACAGCTGCTGCTGTATTCTCAGTCACTACTGATCATCAAACAAATAAACAAACAAACATACCATAACTCTTAGTTACTAAACACAGTCACATAGCCTGCCAAACAGGTCCACATGTCTTTATATGGAATCATCTCTCAAACAAACCACATATATGGAAATTATCAGAGTATTTAGTTTACGTCACAAGTGAATCACCCTTATGAACTAATTTTTAAAGAATTAGTCATGACTTCCTCGTGTCCAACTTAAAATTAATTGTTAGGATTACAGTAATTACAGTAATTTAAATATTCAATTAATCTTTCCTCATCATAACTGACGACATCATATTTTTACATCGCGATAATTGCCAGATTTTTAATTGTTTTATAACTTCATCATATCCAGACGTATGTTTTGTGAGATTGACTCAAACCAATGTTTG
Source organism: Botia almorhae (assembly GCA_036877575.1). NCBI lineage: Eukaryota > Metazoa > Chordata > Actinopteri > Cypriniformes > Botiidae > Botia > Botia almorhae. The sequence goes on along the minus strand of JAZGTJ010001571.1, from coordinate 33,063 downwards.
AAACAAACACACAGTTGTGGTTTTGAACAAACCACAGACGTTGTCAACGGTTGTGAGAATTAAAATTGAAAAATGTAAACGCGCTTCGTGCAAGAGTCGCGACTGCCTCACAACCCGAACAGAGACATATTCATAGTCCCCAGAGTCTCTATTCTTAAAATAACGTAACTGTTGTGCTATGTTGGTATTTGTATTAAATACATCTGGTGTTAACAAGGAGTATTAACGATGGGTATACACTATAAGGAGTAATATGGGGTATTTGTGGGTGATGTGGGGTATTTATGTGTGGTGAACTGATACAGGTGGGTG
>JAZGTJ010001571.1:0-32701 GCA_036877575.1 Botia almorhae | reverse complement strand
ATATCATATATTACATACGTATATATATATATATATATATATATATATATGTACATATATTTTGTTTATGTTTCCCAGCAAAGAGTATTTTTGTCTATTCCCATTAAAGCACCAGTGAAAGCCAATCGGAACAAATATGATGTGATATACAGTCGTATAGAGAGAAACAGAGATATAAAAACCTATAACAACACGTACCGTATCATAGACTTCTGACGTAAACAAAAACTGTGTTAAAACAAGTGGAGGGGTGATTATCTCACATGCAGACAATGTGAGTGTTTCTGAAACATACTGACAAATGACAAACAGCTGCTGCTGTATTCTCAGTCACTACTGATCATCAAACAAATAAACAAACAAACATACCGTAACTCTTAGTTACTAAACACAGTCACATAGCCTGCCAAACAGGTCCACATGTCTTTATATGGAATCATCTCTCAAACATACCACATATATGGAAATTATCAGAGTATTTAGTTTACGTCACAAGTGAATTACTCTTATGAACTAATTTTTAAAGAATTAGTCATGACTTCCTCATGTCCAACTTAAAATTAATTGTTAGGATTACAGTAATTACAGTAATTTAAATATTCAATTAATCTTTCCTCATCATAACTGACGACATCATATTTTTACATCGCAATAATTGCCAGATTTTTAATTGTCATATAACCTCATCATATCCAGACGTATGTTTTGTGAGATTGACTCAAACCAATGTTTGAAACAAACACACAGTTGTGGTTTTAAACAAACCACAGACGTTGTCAACGGTTGTGAGAATTAAAATTGAAAAATGTAAACGCGCTTCGTGCAAGAGTTATTCTTAAAATAACGTAACTGTTGTGCTATGTTGGTATTTGTAGTAAATACATCTGGTATTAACAAGGAGTATTAACGATGGGTATACACTATAAGGAGTAATATGGGGTATTTGTGGGTGATGTGGGGTATTTATGTGTGGTGAACTGATACAGGTGGGTGAGTGGTGATGGAGCTACAGCAGAACAGCATCAATAATGCAGATGTGTGTCTCACAGCACAGCCGAGAGTGCAGCAGAAACCAGAGAGCCATTTCTCAAGTAACTCGTGTGTGTGTGTGTGTGTGTGTGTGTAATTCCACTCCAGCTCTGAACTACAGTCTGAAGGGGAAAAAGAAGCTCATCCAAAAAACACACTGTCAACACCCACATACACACTCTCTCGTGACTGTTTAGTTGTTCTGTATCTCATCTGTTTCTAGATCAGTGGTCCTTCTAGATCTTCCACATCCAGCTTGGTCTGGTCTGGTCTGGTTCTGTTCATTCCTCAGCATAAACATTCTGTCCCAAGCGAAGTGAATCTGAACTGTTGTGAATTATTAATGGTTTTGGATGGAAGTGCTGCAATAAATGATCTCTGGGCTTCACCGATGCACTTCCTGTCCAACTGATACTTCATCTACTGTACCTACTGTAGCCACCTCCAATGGTCATCGTAACTAATGACAGTAATATTCTGTAACTGTGTATGAATACACAGGGTGATGCAGGTATGATATGTTGTAGATACGCCTGATTAAATGACTACACATTGTATTATGAAACGTTAGTTACGTTTATTTAAAGCTTCACTACAGTTTTGTAGTGTTTTTTTACAGTACAGTTTTTTTACAGTACTGTTAAAGTACATGTAACATGTTCTCAGCTCATTTTGACTCAAACCTGCAGTTCAGCAAGCGATCGAATCTAGGGGGCAAATAAAGTGTGTGTGCCAGACAGAACATATTTCCCTACGACTTTCAAAACGGCTCCTCCAATCAGAATTAAGCCTTTGAACTATAAGGTTCATGAATTGTTATAAGTATTGAAAGTAACATATTGCAGATGCAGATTTCTGATGAGAAAAAGTCTGAAAAAAATATCTAAAACAAGAAAAACATATATGCAACAGAAACAAACAGCTGAAGTCAGACATTCAGAAAGATGAGAGATTTATCAAGACATAATCCTTTAATCCTTAGATTGGGCTTTAGGGTCTTGCTTCACATGAGCCTGTTCTGCCGTTTTGTTCCGTGTTCTGTACGGAACCATCGGTACTGCGGTTCAGTGCTGATCTGGGCCACAGGGAACACACACTGTACTTAAACACTTTTACTGTAGACACAGGAACCATATGGAACTGAATCATTCGGAAAACAATGCTCCACAAACGCCCACCTCCAGGGGCCCTGCATCAGAGAATAATGGGTAGGGGGCAGCTGGTGGGGCTGACGGATCGAGTTCCGGGCGACGGATGACAGAGGCACACCCACCCCCACCCCCACCCTGCATCTAACATGAGTAAATAATCCTAAAGACACAAAGAGCATCACAATCTGCTTTGAGCCCCAGTCGGATGGCAAACACCCCACACGCAGAACGACCCGAATCCCTGTAAACTCTCATGAAAAAAACATCCATCAAGATAAACAAACACAAAGATCGCATGTTTGATGTAGCGCGTAGAGCTTCATTAGAAAACACACGCACACACACACACTGAATGTTATTACTTATCTAAATGGGGACATAGACTTCCTGTTTGTTTATAACTAGCTGTGTATCAAGTGTAACCTAACCCACATTTTAACTCTAACTGAAAACTTTCTGTCTTTTTACCATTTCAAAACAAGCTGATTATATCATGTAAAACTTATTTTATTTATTAACTATTATATTTATTTTTATATATATTGTAGAGTTTTTACAAATTAGGGCTCAGAGTTTTCAGGTGTTGCTTTATTTTGTCCCCAATATATGGTTAGTAAACATACATTAGCATACTTCTAAATGCTAGAAATATCACCAACCAATGAACTGTCCGTTTCGCTGTGCAGTCAAAAACATTGTGCCTCTGTGAGGTTTGTCTGAGGTCTTTACCATTGTTAAAACTAACATTTTAACATTCTAAAGCTGCACTCCTGGTTGTGTGTGTGTTACGGGGTCAGGGACACACTGAGAACAGCTGCTGCTGCTACAACAAAGAGGCAATTTAGTCTCCATCACTCACATCTCCCCACAGCACTATTAATCTGATCTGGCCCCTGCCCGCCTCCCCTCCAATCACATGCTGAGAGCTCATGATTGGCAGATGTGAGTGACCAATCAATCAACGGGAACAATGCAAACCACAAAGTACAGCCAAGCAGCACCTGAGTCTCATGATCCCTCAGGACAATGGCAATTATTTCATCATTGATCATTATAATGGTGTTGTTAAGGTTTTTAGCCAATTATCAACCAATTAGCATCTGAAAACCCCCTAGAAATGTGTTAGAGGAGTAAATGTAGATGTAGGGACAGTTGTTCAGATTTACACACTAGCTAAACACTTTTTACTGGTTCAATCACAAAAACTTTAAGCAACGTACTTCAGTGTGTCAGAAAGTTACACGATCACCTTAAACAGCCCGAATCTGTCTGATTTACACTGTACATCATAAACACATCGTCTCGTCAGAAGAAAGAGGGGGAATATTCTCCTAATGGAGTCTGCAGTCCATCTGACATACAGAGCCCAACTCCTGTCAGAAGACAAATAAAGAGATTCCTCTATAACGTTCACTTTATATAACACACACACACACATATATAACAAGATCTTTAGCATATATAACAACATCTTCATTCTAATCAAGTCTAGGACCTTTTCCTTTATTGGAAATAATCGTTTTCTTAATCAGTATTTTTGTCTTGTTTTCCAGTAAACATTCTAAATGATACATTTACTTAATAAACAAACTTGTATAATAATACAAGGCATGTCTTCAAAGAATGTTTTCGTCTACACATTTAATTCTACAAAATCTCGATCTTTTCCTTGCTGGAAATAAGGAGAAAGACATTGCAGAAGGGGTGAAAAAAATACAAAATTATTCCAAGGTATATTTTCTGAAAACCAGAGAAAAAATCTCTCATGGGTTTTCCGTTCTGAAGTAATCTTGTTTAAAGGGTATTTAGATGTTTTCACCAAAAAAACAAGACAAAAATACTGATTCGGAAAATGATGCTCCACCTTCGTCTGAGGTTCAGTCAATAAAATTTTAGTCTATATTCTTCATTTAGACAGACTGTGACGCCGTTTAGTCGATACTGCTTGTCCTGCGATCCAAATGGTTTTCTGGTTTTCAGTCTGAAATCTTTACTGGACATTCTTTGCTCAAGTGTCATGGCTTTCTTTGGGAGGTCTGACGACATTTTACGTCTCAGAGCTACAGTCAGAATAAAATATTAATAGCCTGCAGAGAATGGCACTGTATGCACCCAATAATATCTAATGTATTTTAAATAGCATGCAAAACAGTGTATAAAGTGCTATTTACAAACATATGAAACACTAGTAGACCACATCATTGTCACATGAGCTCATTATGTGCACGTTTAATGTAGTTAGCGGCATCAAGATATCACAAAAATAAAAAACTTGAAGCTATAATAATTGTATATACGCATCTGTCTGAGGGTTTATCCAAAGTGACTTATAGTGCAAAGTATACACTTATCAGTGTGTACTTTCCCTGGGTATCGAACCCATGACTTTTGGGCAGCAACTGAAGGAACATGACACACACACACACATGGGCAGAGTTTATTTTTTTGGGATTTCTAAAGCTGTCGTTTACGTGAAACAGAAGTGAGAAGCTCTCATCCATGTGTTCAGTAACCTGCAGACTGACGCAGACTCTGCTGGAGTCACTATGACCTTTAGCATGGTACGAGTATCACAGAACATCACAGACATGTCATACATCACAATATGGTGATGTGATTCTTTTCAACTGTAAACTATTCCAAAATCATCAGTTCATTTGTACCGTTTAATGTTATTTGTAGTCATACCGCAAATATGGATGTGAACTGGTTGAGGTCACTCGGTTCTAGATCAAACCCAGTGGAACCGTGCCACCTCTTCCCTCCTACACACACGTATGCATTCATTCACAGAGAAGCGAGTGTAAATCACTGCAGATATGGCTGACGGTTTGTGGGAGCACCAGTGAGTCATGCTAGCAGAGATTCTGGTGCCTTTTAAAAACAGACCGAAGAGACACACACGTTCCTGGACCAACGTCACGGCTAGCAGCAGGGCCCTGAATCCCACTGTAACGCGGGGGCTGTGACGCTCTGAGGAGCCACGATCATGACGTCCTTTTCCACACGCAAGTAACGCAAGATAAGATGATGCAGACGATATTCACCAATCACAAGTCAACATTTGAATACGTTTAGTCACAATTACAGACAAACAGAGGGAAGAAAATAACAGGGAGAGGAGAAATGAGAGAAGGAGCGATGTGAGCAGAAAGAAAAGTCGCGAGCGGACTTCCAGCGATATCGACACAGTTTTAATGGGAAAAGATCTCAGAGTGACATGAGGAGGACACGAGAGGACATGAGGAGGACACGAGAGGACATGAGGAGTAGTAAAGAACAGGAGGAGAGAAGGAGAGGAGAGGAACGAATAAGAAGGGAAGGAGAGAATAATAGGAGGGGAAGAAAGAATGAGTGGAGAAGAGGAAAGAAAGAGAGGAGGCGGCGGAGGACAGGAGGAACGGAGGAGAGGTTCCACACTGGACCAGCTGCCTCCTCCAAGCAATCAGTTTCCTCCCCTTTTAACAGCACACGCAGCAGGAAATAAAACCCGGGCAGAAAATGTATATTACAGGAGACGCACACACACACACACACACACACACACACCATTATAACGACACAGAGAAAACAGGCATACTATATGACACAGCTGAAGATTAGGGGCACTTTCATGCTTTTTTCTCTCCCCCCCGATGCTTTTAAAAACCTCCCTCTATAGCAGCCAAATAATCAATACTTCACATTGGCATTTCCATTAGCCACTGCAGGCTGTACAGCCTCACACACACACACACACACACACACACACTTCAAAACCACAAGCAGTTTTACATTCTGAAAAGGCTCCAAACGTCTAAAGAAGCTCGTCTGTGATCCTATATTAGCTGTTCCCGGTGGCTCTAGTTCTCTCTCTCTGTCTCTGTCTCTCTCCTGGTTTAAACCTCTGTCTGCCAGCGTGAGGTTATATAAACATGCTTAGTGGCAGCGGACGCAGCCAACCGAGCTGCTCTCCTGCATCTCGGCTGCGTAACAGATGGATGATCTCTTGTACACCGACTCCCTAAACTACAATACATGTATCTGTGTGTGACCTGTGATTAGAAGAGCTGAGTTACATTATTTACATGTGAAAATGACAAAAGAAACATGCAGTCATGTGAAATACAAACCGGGATGCAGCGCAAACAAGTCGAGATGAAGGTAACATGCAGTACAGCTGACTGTTAACGGTCACCAAGCAACATCACATTTAAAACTTGTGCCATTATACAGTTTTATAAACGCATGAATGCATGTCCCCCGCGAGCATGAAGCCTCGTGTGCATGCGCGTGTGGTGGACCGGCAGATCCTTTTTGGCTCTCTCTGTCCTTCAGCAGAGGGCAGCAAGAGAAGAGCCGTCGCATCAAACACGGGATAAATATAGCTCATACGCGCACCTAACACGCATGCCTGCGACTTAGTCATCTTCAACCCTAAACAGGCACCAACGTGCCAGATAATACCACAAGAGCATTTAAACACAGCGTGTACATAAATACAAACGCGCACACAGCACTGAAGACAAACCGCAGCAACATGCAGCTGAAACAAACACACTGCAGTGGATTACTCACAGCTGACGGCGCTGCGATGCGAGATCCTCCTCCAGCAGAGAGAGAGAGATGTTGCTCTCTACAGCTGCAGTGGCTGAGTGGGCGTCAGATGCGCTGGAGCCGAACACGTCACGCTTTTCATGAATGAAGGGGCCGGATGACGCAGACACGATGCAGCTAGCCTGAGCTCACACACACACACAGAACGCGGAAGTGGATAAGACAAGGGAAAGATTTTTTACGCTAGCAGAGTGTGTGTGTGTGTACGTGTAAATTAATTCTGTTGTGTATTTAGCCCTTGTGCTATTTTAAGCCAAATCCACAGAAAAACTCTTTTAAACAACAGTCAGACAAATAAGTCCAAAACTGACGTCAACCGACCCCTAACACTGTATTTAAGGCCCAAGCAGACAAATACAAAAATCCCATAATGCCCTTCTCTAAACTGCATGTTTGGCCCAGTTATTACCAGTCCAATAATATGAAACTATGAATAGCTAAAGCAACACAATTAACAGAAACAGGTGCCATGTCAAACAATATCTTATTAGAGCCTCACAGAACTGATCTAGAATCAGTATCTCTGTCAGATCCTAACAAAACAAAACATAAAATCATCTGACATCAGAGATTCTATACAGATTTCAGTGAAACACACATATCATGAGCTGTGTTAATGCGGCAGTACAACCGTAAAGGTTTTTACTGTAAGAACACATATTGTATGTAGCTTTGTTCAACTGTTTCCTAGCAATGAGATAAAAGATGCTTTGTCATACTTCATACTATGTTATATAATACACACGTTCATTGAGGACATTCAATTATTCAACTGTTTAATCCGCAAGGCATTTTTGGCCAAAACGTCGTGGCATACTTTGAAGGACAATAAAAGACAAAATCACATGAAAATCACACACGTGGGCGCAAACGTCGGTCCAGTAAGCATTGGCTGTGCTTCAAAGGGTCGGCAGTAAACAGAGTTAGAGTTTACATTGTCTGAACTTTGAACGGCGGGTTATGATGTTTGGCTGACGTGCCAGGAGTTCCACTGTAGCTGCCACGTCACCCCAAAGAGTTCATTATAACAAACCACACTAAAGATTACTAGAATAATTGTAAGAGTTCCAATTCTTAGATTACCATTTAATTCCTCTGTTCATATTCTGCTCTAATCAAAACCCACAATTTATGACTCTCTAACACTCAGTAATGGTGTTCCTGTTACTCTATAGTGTCTATAGTGATTGACTTTAATATAACTAACTAGTATAACTAAATGACCTGGTCAAGCACCACATATGTTGTTTTGAAACCTAAATACGCCCGGTTTCAGCTTAACCACAACAAAGAAATACAGAACAACAGAAACTTCCACTTGCTGAAGCCTATTTTTCTTTCCTGCGGTATGTACTACTGCAAAGCATGCTGGGTAAAGAAAACACACCTGCACATGCAGGGCAAACATAAAAGCAGGTCAACAACCTGCAAAACTACATACCAGACCACTTTTAAAGCATGTACAGTGTATATATAATTTATAACATAGACATTTACAGAAGCTACGAAGAAGCTAATCTGATCCAGGCTCACAGGAGACACAATCAGACACAGATCAGCTGTTGATAAAACTTAATTTTTTTTGGGCTTCCCTTAAATTATTTAAACATACAGAATGTTTTCATTCGCTTTAGTGTATAACACAGCACATTAAACTCTAAAAGGTTAAACCCTTCATTTACCTCCAGAAAAAATCCCGCTCAAGATAGTTCTACCGTCGACCGCAATGTATCTCCACGTCTCTTGTACCTGTAAAGAAATACAGACAGGTCAAAGTTTAGAGGTCACGAGATCAGTAATCAGACTCTCAGATCGCACTTTCCGAAGGAAAAAGAAAATCTGAGCCTGTGCGTGTGTGCGCAAGAGGGTTTTTTCAGCGTTAACAGAGCTGAAGGTGTGTGCCAAGCTGAAGTCTGTGCCTGTTTACCGGCTACAGCTGGGGAATCCCGGCCCTACATGTTATTGCTACACAGTATAGAAATACCACAAATGCCACTGAGACAAACAATGTGAAAATCTGAAGTGAGAGTGACACGATGAACTTCCCAAACACAAGACCGCGAGCATCCATGAGCTGCTGTGAGCCTGTAGCTTCATTCTGAACAGAATCTCTCCAGCACCGTCAATAATTCAGAAGGTAATGTGTGAAAAATCTTCGGTTACTGTGACCGTATTTAAAAATTAAGCAGTATTATGCCTCAGAAATCACTCATACGGTGGGTGGAAACAATTTGGGGAGTTTTTTGGGGTCAAAGCGTCACAGATGTGCTCCGTTTTCATTTCCTGTTCACGATTCGAGACCTAAAGAGATTTATTTGACATTTTTAAACTGCACTTTAAAGTGTGTGCTGCATCTTTCTCACAATTTAACTGTGATGTTTTTTTCGGCTATATCACATTTTGCAACACAAACGAATCACATTTCGGAGTGAATAAATAATATACGGTTCACGTGGATCTCCGAAGAGAGAGAGATTGGGAATAAACGGCATTGTTCACACTGACTGACCTGTGAAACTGGTTCAGGTGTTAACGTGGATGAAGATGGAGGAATATTATACGTGTGTGCATGTAGTGGCGTGGGGCCACTGAGAGGATTAACTAATGAACAGCTGCTCATGTCTGGATCGGTAAATGTCAGACCTCTGCTGTGCGTGTGTGTGTGTGTTTATGAAAGGGGGATGTGCCATATGCCCCTGCCCCCACTGCCACACCCTGAGGGCTCCAACACACCCCACATGGGGACAAAGACGCTGCTCATTTACACCCAATTAAAGTGTAACAGCCCCCAAAAATGATTCGCTTCACGGACGGCTGAGGCCCGTCTCCAATGTTACCAGTGGAATTGTAAATCAAGGTTAAAAAAACATTTCATTAAATAAAAGAAGGGATCAGATGGTGTGATATAGACTGTATAGCCCGTCTGGTGTCACTCAGAGTGAATCGTACAAACACGTCTGTTAAGAAAAACACGTTTCAAGTAAACTTCGCAATAATCTTCTTCAATTATAATACATCTATAGAGCAAAATAAAAAACACAGTGACGTGTGTATTAGCATTCCATCAGAAATATGAACGCTGATAATATGATTTGTCATTTATCGCCCTGGTAACACGAGGTTCCGCTCATAAATTAATCACCAACTTTGTTAATTACTACACGAACGCACACATAGCTACTTCAAAGAACGTGCCAATGATGCTGGTAGAAGCGACTTAATTGTGATTTTCAAACAATCTGATCAATTTAATTACCCATAATACAACAGTCCTACATTAGCATCTCTCTCAATAAAAAAATAACAGTAACCAGTATACAACAGTCAAGTGATCTCCAGGAAATCTGAAATCCGATTGTAATTACTTGTCTTAACATTTACATTTTCCAAAGATGTTCCTGTAGCTCAGCTGGTATTTCATTGCGTTAGCAGCGTCAAGGTGCTGTGTTTAATTTTCATACTGGAAATAATGTATACACTTTAAGTCGCTCTGGATACAAGCGTCTGCCAAATACATAAATGTGTATGTACATTTTTCTTACAGACATTGTAGATATCAGACCTGCATTACAGACAGGCACAATTTAAGAAAACTAAATTCTAATATGCCAATGGTTAGTTTATTTTTGTGCAATTTCTTAACAATTAAACTTATTTTTCAGTTACATTCCTAGTATGTGCTTCTAGTGCTTAAACTAAAACAGAACTGAACAGAACAGAAATCCAGGGGCTCATATCACACCTCTGAAATTAAACGGATGTATTTTGGCAGAAACTACAGTTTTGAAATAAGCTTATTTATTGTAAGCTTAAATATATAGGAAATTAATCATTAGACAACAATAAAGACTGTATCGTGAGTTATATATATATACTGCATTAAAACCTGCTTCATGAGCCAAGTGATGAGTCCTGTTGAAGACTGACTAATCACACTGGCATTAACATTAACAAGTTTGTCAGCCAAGTTTGCTTAGCAAGCCAGTCCTGTTGAACATATCTGATAGCATTCCAAAGTTCAGGCAAACAAACAGCATATTTAACATAATAAATGAAGTAGGCCAATCGTCTGGGGTGATCCACGGTGGAGTGCTTAGAGATATACAACAATACTGGGCAATCTGAACAGACAGTTTGTGTATGTATTTATACATGTATGCGTGTACACACACACACACACACATTAGAGAGAGAAAATGTCACATTGTGACATTTTTCATATATTATCATTAGTGTTCTAATAAAAACATCTTGATAGATCATGTCAAAACATTTGGTTTCAAATGAGGCCTCACCTGACTCAATAATAAACTGTTAGACAAAACACATATTGACGCATGTATTACAAATGGTCAAAAAGCTTCAAAACGCAAAAACGTTTCTTCTAAACTTAATTTCTCCGTCTTGAGGTCTGAAGGAGAAGAACAGAGTTGAAATATACCTCAAGTGTCTTCAGCTTGTAAAGTATACAGCAGCAGAGCAGCTCTGTTACCTTCTCATCAATATTTCAGAACTAGCACACGGACACACACAGACACACGGTTTGTGGGGACTCTCCATAGATGTAATGTTTTTTATACTGAGCTGACCAAATTTCCTGTCCTCTTTCTGTAAACCTAACATCACTAAAAGCCTTTGACATTTAAAAAAAATATGAAAGCAATAAAAGCCTGTTTTTAAGCCATTTTATTTACGAGAACACAGGAAACCATGTTTATGTCATTATATATGTTGTGATGCACTTCTGTGGCCTCATACACCACACAAACCCACACATACACACACACAAAGATCTTCTGTCCTGTTGCAAAAAACATCATGTCTCTCATGGTCACACAGAGTGTAAACACACACGTTACTGTTGACAACAACAGTGACTGATAAACATCAGCCAGATCAATTCATAGGCATGGACACACACACACACACACACACAGTGTCGAAGCTCATATAATTGTGGCCCTCATTATTTAGGGTTTAAGGTTTGTCACATCTCCTGACACATGCCAGTCCGGCCAGTGGTTGACAGAGTCAGATTACAGCACTCGCTCATCGCTTCGACGGGTCTTGATGACACAGGTGACTTACAGAAGGATTCTGTTAGCACTACAGTCTCCTTGCTTGAAATGGACTCGTACTTAATCTTGTCCGGTGGAAACAGAAGTACGAGGGACACTCTCGCAAAGTTGCTTCAACATATTGTAAATAATCAATATATGACCCAGCCATTAAAAACATTCTGGATACCATCACAACAACCAAAACAGATAAAGGTGATCTGATATACTTACAGACGACCTGAAATGAACTAAAGCAGAACAACAGAGAGGCCTTCACAACATCTGTTCATCTCAGTGAGGGTAGAAAAAAAACAGAAAAACAAGGGGAAGACCAGAGAGAACAGAGAGAGTGATCAGAGGAATGCTAATGCTGAGAGAACCTGCCCTGATACTGAGGAGAACAGAGCTGAGTATTAATGAGGATCAAACTCAACTCTGATGGGAAGATGCTCTGTGTGTGTGTGTGTATGTGTGTGTGTGTGTGTGTGTGTGTGTGTAGATCAAACCCTGCAGGAGAATGAGAGGAGAGAGAGACACAGAGAGGAGGAGGAGAGGAAGAAAGAAGAGAGGAGAGGAAGAGGAGAAATGAAGAGAGGAGGGGAGGAGAAATGAAGAGAGGAGGGAAGGAGAGAAGAGTATAGAGAGAATAGAAGAAGAGTAGAAAAAGAGAGGAAAAGAGGGAAAGGGAGGTGAAAAGGGTAGAGAGGAGAGGAGGAAAAAGGGAGAGGAGAGGAGAGGAGAGGAGGAAAAAGGGAGAGGAGAGGAGAGAAGGAAAAAGGGAGAAAAAGGGAGAAAAGGAGAATGTGCACTATGATTTTTATTCATCCACTCGTGTGTGTTAATGCGTTCCCCATGAGACACTGCAGGCGCTAGTAATTATAGCAGCACATGAATCTGGGAGGTCAAACGCGCGCACACACACACACACACACAAACACACATGAGAATGTATGATACAGTACCAATCACACACCTGAGCAAATTAAGTCTTACCCTTCAGGAGATCTGCAGTCATAAACGCTGTTTGATTAGTACACTCCTCACTGGCTTTAAAAACTTCAAGTACAATAACAAGGTGGAAATGCATTCCACGCACACAGCACAAATGACCGTTCTGAACTTTACAAACACACTTGACTCCTCCCTCCTCGTCTCCGGGGAAACGCCCAAACTCAGCCCTATATTTAAAGGTGAAACGTGTCATTTCTGCACCACTAGAACTGCAAAAAAAAAGGCTGGTTTCAAACTCTGCCTTCATTCTCTACTGTTCAGTTCTGTCCCAAACTCACAACACTGGTCAATGATGTTCAGTCCACTCGGGCGACACAAACAGACAGACAGCAATTCCATTTGGTGCCACTAGTGGTACAGAAACATCACAATTCATTTGTCATACAAACTCTGTACCCTGTTCTCATGTCAATACCCTTAAGCCAAGCTTAATATAAACCCCCCCCCAAAGACAACGGATTTCAGGGCTTAACCTAGTTCTCCTGCAGTCTACCATCTGATCGCCAACCCTCACAGAGCGAAATCACACGAAGTTCTGCAAACCTAAACTCTACAAGTGCTGGTCAATATCAAATATTAACTCTATATTTATCCAACATTACGAATATCTCAGTGGCTTTTAACATCATTCGTCCTTTTGTTTACGTAATGAAACAGTAAAAGTTTCCTCAAATATGAAAATTACGAAATTATTTTAACTGAATTTTACTGCTTTGAAACCTGCGACATGTAACTTATTTTGGTTAAAAATGAACAGTTATTAAGAACATAACTGATCAATGTTTAAAATAGTCTTCTTGTCTGAACCTCTTTCGCTCCTGTAAGCTTATAATAATGATTTATAATTATTAAGCCGCTGGGTGTTAAAAGTACATAAAGTAACCCGCAATTTTATGGTTCAAACAGAGATGGCGGTAGTGAGGCAACCATTACGGACGAACGTTTCAAATCGAACTTTCTGGTTGACTTTTTAGAAAATACATTTTAGATTTTTCAACACACAAATAGAGGATAAAGCGTGTGTTGGTAGCAGCACAGTTTCTGAGGAGAGATCACTTCATTACAGAAATGTCACTCAGCAGGAGACAAAGACCTGCTGAATCCACAGAGGACTGAGGGGGAAGGGTGAACGAGAAGATGGAGAAGGTGAGAGAGTGATAAAGAGAGGAAAAGGATGGAGACAGTGAGTGAGAGAGTGCAAGATAAGTCATCAACATTCTTGGTCTGTTTTGCCAGAACAGAAAGGCTGTGAACTTTGAATACGTACATCAGCTAATTTTGTGAAGTAAAGTACACAAGCACATCCAACAGATACAGACAAAAAGCCACACAGTTTAATATAGATTTTATGAGGACTTTAAAGGTGAACGGTGTCATTTCTGTGGGAATTGCAATCTGTTAGTGTGAGGGGACTTTATCAAACATGACAACACTGGCTCAACCGACAGCACGAGTTTGGGCAACAGAAACATTTAACATGCTTTTATTTTTACTGAAACGACAAACCCGTCAATGCACAATTAAGAAATATGATAATCGTTTAGCACTGTTAAAAAATAAACCTTGACATTATCCGTTTCCAATATCTGACAATTTAGACCCATGCCAATATGAATAAAACGCTACAGATATAATCAAACATGTTGTGTAGCCTTTCTACTTCTTACATACTGTCATTAAATTATACATTAGCACTGTTTCAGCCATTAAATTAAGAAACAACCTTTAGCGGTCGACTTTAACACTCATATATACTCGTACTACATAGAGGACAGCAGATTAAATGAGACAGGGAACAAATACACTCTTTAACAGGATAAAACACACACACACATCTCTCTCTTATGAAAGCGGCAGCTTTTACATGACCAAACGTGACGGTTTTCTCTTATGCTCCGAGCTTATGAAAATGAAAACAGGATTACAGGGATGTCAATTCTATAAACACAGCTTCCTCTTCCAGCCCCACCCCCTCCCTTTGTGATGTCACATCTGGGAAGGGCATGTTATGATAAGCGAGTTCCCTTGACGATCAGACGCTATGATGCTGTGAGAGCATTTCAATGGACCGACAGAGAGAAACTGTTGTTGACTGCTACGCACAATAACAGAATAAGGAACTTCCGGCTGCATGACCACCAATGCACAACCGATGCTTGGTTTCAATGATAAAGCAGAAATAATGCCGTCACATATTGATCTAGAAGTCTGAGGAGTTCTCATTTTGTTTCAGAGACCCTCAGAATGTCCCATTTACATATGATTCAGTGAAATGATTATATAAGAAATCAGATGCTGATTCACAGGAGCATACGAGCATCTCTCTCCTCCCTCTCTCTCTATCTCTGGTGCGTCATGCAATGGCAGAGATTTTTTTTATTGCATTTGTGATGTATCGGAGAACCAACTATCCAGTTTCTTTACACCATGCACAAAAAAAACAAAGGCAGTACGTTTAACAACACCTGTCTCACTCTTAAATAATTCAATATGGATAGCAGACAGACAGATGCCTTCTCAGTACTGACACACGTGCATAAACACACAAACTCGACTGCCTGGCCACCGCACTGCATGTGCACATATTCACTTAAAGGGACAGCTCACCCAAATAATAAAATTCTGGCATTACTCACCCTCATGTCATTACAAACCCCTTTAACAGTCAACACCGCTGTTAGGCAGAATGTTGTGGAATGACAGTCTCGGTCCCCAATTACTTTCACTGTATAACAAAAATAATGGCTTCAAATTATTTCACATTTTCTCTGCTTGCGTTCACATAACAGAAAGTCATATGGGTTTGGCATGACACGAGGGTGATTAAATGACTAAAGAATTTTCATTTTTGGGTGAACCGTCACTTTAACGTGTGGACATGCTACCATGTTGTTTTAAACTTCAGCGCAGTTTTCTAAAAGCAATAAGGCAGTGCTACATTTTGTTGATATTGCCGATATATCATTTATTGCTTGAATGAGATCACACACTACAGTTGAGCTTCTAAACTTTAAAATTAAGGAATGATCTCCACAAAATATGCATTTAGTACATCAACGTCATTAATTATATCTATATTATTGGCTATTAGAGTGCCAAACTTCTGACAAAGCATACGTCACTTATAATTATGTAATGGATAAAGACAAACATGCTCTTAGTCCTTAATCATAAGCAGAGAATGCAACAAAGTATATGATTAATAATGCTATATTTACATAACAAACTACAGCAAACTCTACAGCCATACGAATTACCTTCTATTTATAAGGGTCCTGTTGTCTATATCAAAATATTTTTTCGAATTACTTGATAATAACATGATTAGAGAATATTATAATATTTTATAGTAGTAAAAATATTATTAACCTCGTCTTGCAATAAGAATTCCAGCAAAATAAAACATCGGCAGAATTCGACAGAAGATCCGTCCATAAACTTGATAATAACATTGAATTCGCACATCGTTATGAAATGATTTGTTTACACTCTTTTGATAACAAGCAAGCTCGTCTGTTTCACGCTTTGTTCCAGCCGGTACATCTCCGCAACGAGTCACATTCTTGGCAGAGAAACAAATAGGCAGCATCTAACTATAGGGGCCTCTGTTTTCAATGGCCTATTTAGTCTGTACAGCTCCCGATTATCTATATACAACACGGAAAGCTATAAATATGGAAATACCGAAGCGCTTCCAGCGAATAAGAAGAGCAACGCGAAATATCGCTAGGAATTCAGTACAGTCAACAGAGTAATCTTTCTGTAGCGATGCAGTGTGTTTGCGTACTGTATCAAATCGATTGCCATTTAAAACACGAACTTCACATTTTTTATGGATTTATTTTTACATCTCATCAGCACCGCGGAGCGAAAATCACCTTAGCCACGTCTCCGCGCGGAACCAAACTAACAAAACGACCCAAATATGTCTTTATTTATGCGACCAGCGCTTATTTTAACAGTTAATGAAACAAAATGTGATGTTTTAAAGCAGAATGATAGAAATCGTACCGTGTAACAGGCGCTGGTGTCCGGCGGACTGTCACCGTCCCTAATCCTGAGGCTTTAATGCGTGTCTTGTGAGCGCCCACGTCACTTCCGCGTGTTTTGACCTGTGCACCTGCAGCAGCGGCGGCTATAAATAGATCAGAGCGCGTTTTCATTCACAACTTATACGCCGTCCTTGAAGATGATGAGCTTCCCATATTTCAAATGCATCTGAAATCATTTCATCAACACGAAGAACGTGTTTCATTACCCTGAGCGCGCTCTGCCTCTGGCTTTCTGTTTTTGGTTTATTTCCATTGTGATTTCAATATGTTTTATTGGCATAATAATTTCCATGCAGTATTACCAAATCAAAACAACAACAACAATAAAAATATATAACAATTATAAGGTACACGTGAAGTTAATTAAAAAGAATAATTGCATAATAAAATGCATAATGCAATATAATAAAATACACTTTCAGCAATAATGAACCTTAATGAATAATGAACTACACTGTCGTAGGGACAATAAATAAACTAGTAAACATAGATATAAGAGCCCTGAATGGTTTCTAAGAGTGTGCATGCGTGCAGTTCTTGACTGCATGTATCGCGTCTAATATTAAGACGTGTTGTTTTGACTAACGCAACGGCTTTAGTGATCTTATATATGCATGTTAAATGTTTCAAAACACGTTCTTATGTGGTTATATTTTAAGAGGGCTTCGACACTGAGTGTTTACATTGTTTACAAGTAAAAGCAGCGAGCGCCCGGGCTCCGACACAGCTGGAGGGCGTGGAACCGATACTGTCTGGCGCTCGAGCCACACTCCCGTCGACCAATCAGCGCTCGAGTACCCGTGAGGCGAAACTGTCCTGAGCACGCCATCCGAGAACACGCATTTACAAATGTGTTAAACATGCAAATATTGTGCTCCTATAAGTACTCTCAAAGTATAACGACACGCATACTTCGTCGCTATTACCTGACAGAAATCACTGCGTTAGCACTGGGGCGCTGTATTTTGATTATCCAATCAGAGACGCTCTCTGCTCTCTGTCAATCATTGTAATGCCTGTCATCATTTCGGTGACACTGGGTTTGGTGACGCGTCTGTGGGGGGCGGTAGTTATATACTGTAAAATATCTCTAGAAATGCAGGATTTAGCATTTTTAAAATAAATAGATTAAGAATGTATATGTGATAGCAACACACATCAAGTTGCATTGTGGAACATTGTTGTAAGGGCTGTCCACTGTATTATTGTTAAAAAACAAAATAGCTTGTGTTGTAACATAGAAGAGAAATAACTCAAAACTGTAAGACACTTTATTTCTAATGTCTACATTACATTTCCGTTTTAAAGCATTTCATAACTGCTTGTAAAATGCATGTGATTGCTTTATGATATATATGATATCATCAAATGCTAGAGAGGAATGCAATGGCTAATCTTGCTCCATTTGGCTGTTACCCCAGTCGACATTATGCATAAATCAGTGGCATTTCCACATTAAGTAATCTTATACTTACAGTACATGGTTTGTTGCTTTTCAACATTATTCTTTGTTGTAGATCTATCTATCTCTGCTTTGCATCAGGATTTCTAATTTACCTGTCAGGGTTATTTTGTAATAATGACAGTTGACTGTACATCACCAAAAGCATAATTTTCTGCCTATGTATCTTTGCCAGCTAAGCTTTTGTTTACATTATTGCGACTTTGTGAATACAACGCTTTGATATAAAACATTTAACATACCATATGTGAGAAGCTAACTGTATAGCATATAGGTTTTAAATAACTTTGATTTATAATGAGCTATAGGGAGACTTATGGAAAGGTGGGCCTGTCATAACAACATTGACTCAACAACCAATCTTGTGAATTAGGGCGAGACTGTCTGATTTTCAGACCAATCGCTGATGGGGGGGCGTGTTTGAAATCTGATTTGAAATCAGTCATTATATTTACATTTTGGTCTGCAGCCACTAATGACACAGAAATTACACAATTCATCTTTAAATATGTACTACATATCTACAAGTATAACACAAATTCAAGTTTTGTGTCACAGGTAGCATAAATAAATACACAGTGTTGTTGAGGTCATAGTTTTGTTGTGTGTGTTCTCCTGAGGATTAGAAGTGTGTGTGTGTTGCAGAAATTACACAATTCATCTTTAAATATGTACTACATATCTACAAATATCCCCCCAATTCAAGTTTTGTGTCACATGTAGCATAAATAGATACACTGTGTTGTTGTGTGTGTGTGTGTGTGTGTGTGTTCTCCTGAGTATTAGAAGTGTGTGTTGTGACGCTGAGCTATAAGACACAGTGCCTCCTGCTGGTACGGACACAGGCATGTTTTACTGTTTACTTCTTTCCACTGCAGCGGCTGGAGAGATGAGGATGTGCTGTCAACCTGCAGACAAACAGCTTGGGTTAATTTCCTGTGTTTAAACCCAGCAAAAGCTGAAACATTGCCTCTTAATTCACTAAATCAAGTCTCTTATGGAGCACCGGGTGTATGACTGCAAGAAGCTATAACATTTAATGACCTTTTATATCTAATCACACAGCACTCAGCTGAGGACCAGCATCTTCTAGACAAAATACAATCAGGATGCCCAACCTCAGAGAGTATTATGAGGTTAGAGCCTGTTTCTTTCACACAAAATATATGTTAGGCCCCGTTTACACCTGGAAGTAAGATCTGACTCATGTGATATGATCAAGAGGTGACGGGTGTAAATGACCTCCAAAATGCTTTGTGATGACATCACATTTGTAGTGTAAACTCCAAGAGTCATAAACAAAAAATCAAGGACCACCTGATGAGCTGTCAATAATATTTTCAGTTCACCACAGGGAGACTTTAAGACACCTTCATTTATCATATCAGATATTAACATACAGTGACATAAGGTTATGTACTCACAATGGTGTTTATCTGTGACATCACTGGACTGTGTTTGTCGAAGTGAAGCGTAAGCACTGTGGCTTCCAGCCAGGCATTGTCTGTGTTTCTGCTGTCATCTACATAACCCTTATAGACCTGCAGTGGAGAGGAACCACATACATCCCATTCAGCCCAGAGAGAAAGTTGAGCTGAATGCAGCTCCTAAACATATATACCTACATACATATATGCTATACTTACTGCTATCACATACAGTAAACACCTCATTTAAGATGCATAAAAATGACTGACTGAATCACTTATGAATTAACGATGACTAAAACAAATAACAGTAATTTAAATGTAATCAAAGTTAATAATAAAGTCAAACCCAACACAAAGGTCTGCTAACACAGGGTTCCTGGTTGATGTACAACCAGGGCACACCATTAAAAACCTATAGAATCTCTAATTGTAATGTATGTATGAATGTTGTGAGGGTTTTTAATTGCTCACCTGTTCTGCCGCCTTAAGTTCAGATTTGATCCTCTCATTTAACTTTTTACCCAGAATCCTCTCCAGTGTTTGCGGAAGGGGCTCGTTATCTTTGGCTTGACCCTGCATGAAAATTTTAATAACCGACAAATGATGCCATGTAATTATGCCAACGTTTAAGATCTGATCTGAAGATAAGTATGACTTTTAAAACATAAAAATTTAACTCTGAACGTTCAAATGTAAAGAAGTTAATGAAAAAGATCTGTTTAGAAGAGGTTTTAAGGATGAGTCCATCCTCAGAACTAGTACACGTGTTTAAATAAAACAGCTAATCTGAGTGAAAACAATAAAAGCAAATCTATCTAAAAACGTTTTTTTAAGTATATAGAAAATGAATGTGATGTTTCTTCATGATATCAACAGTGAGTTAAACGTCTCAGATCATCAATACAAATTTACATAATTGTAAATAAAAGTAGATGCTGAAATTGTCATTTTTACAGGGTTTTGTGGTTTCTCACCCCAGGAATAAACCAGTGCTTATCCGCTTCCTTCCAAACAGCGAGAAACTCCAGCGCTGTGCGTTCAGCATCACGCCACCTTCAGAAAAAACAGCCTTTAATTCCGTATCTCTCACAGAAACCAACCAACCCCCCCCCCACAGCCTCTGATCTGAGAACAGCCGCTAATCTCATATAATCTCACACACGACGGGCAGCCATCTGATTGTTTTATGTAATCAATTTTAAAACTTAAATTTGATCTGGTTGGAGATTTGATTTTAATTCCAGCATGTCATTTGTAGTGAGGATCAGCACAGAATAGAATTTAATACCTGGTGAGGATCAGGTGGAATTTGTGATTTGGACCGAGGGATTTCAGAGCTCCTTTTCCTCGTATCCCGGTTCTTCCTCCAGGATTCCTGTAAAATCCATCCACAGGAGTCACATGTATGCAACTGAAACTTCCAGCATTAAGTTACAAATGAACGATTTGATGTTTTACACACTTGTACTTGTCCAAAACCGAAGAGTCAGAACTGCTACTGTGAAGAAAAACAGATTTTCTGTTATTTAAAAAAATCCCAGCAAGATATATAATATATATATTCATTAATTAGCAGCCTTTTTATGTTTAGTAAGATTTAATGCATTATGTTTCATTTTTCACTATCGAACTTACTCGCTTTCCTGCCGATTATAAACTGGGGGAAGGTATGGAGTGAAGTTTGTCTAAAAGAACAAAAAATGTCTTTTTTAAACAAACCATGTTTTTTATTTAATTCACAATATTGTCTAATCATCAACTGTAAAATGTATATTTTATATCAGGCACCTCCCAGGACACTTTCTCCTCAGGCACCGGAAAGCGTGTGACATCACTTCCTGGATACTGTAGTTGACGTGCATACGTGTGTGGGGGCTCATCTTCCGTTTCCTGTCCACTGGAATCACCATCTTCTCGGTCAGTGCTTCTACCTGCTGAATGACGTTGGGGCTTAAACCATTAAACAATAAAGCCATTTTTTATTAATAAAGTAACACAGAATGCCTACATCTCATAAGAGGTGATTTAAAAACACTCTGCTCACTCATTAGAGGGGGCTCCAGTTTGGATTTGCACCCCTGAGACTTCAGAGCGTCTATAATCCAGCGCAGAGCTTTGGTGGATTCAGAGACCTGCCAGAAAACAACAAATGAACCATGTGACACATACTGGCTGTAAAATAAACAATGTCTGAAAACCACATTACTGAGGTTTATTAATGGACAAAATTGAAGAATGCAGGTTTATTTAGGAGTAACTGTGGACCTGCTCTTCAAGCTTGCTTAGTCTTTTTGCCATTGTAGCAGAAACCATTTCCTGCTCTCTCTCCAGAAGTTCTGACATGGCTCCAACTCTAAGAGGAGAACACATGTAACTTTAATACAGGCCTGAAAACCTGCAGCTATGCAGGCTAAGCTAACATTTTTAGGTTGTAAGAACGTATCCATAATGTTTCCATTAAATAACAAAAATGTTAAAATCATTATTTTGAAAGTTTGAGGAAAGTTTTATATATATTTACTTGTTTATATATATATATACTTTACTCCCCTCAGCTTTTTAGTTAAAAACAGTTAAGACTACTTGGTGAAACCCTAATTAAACCCTAAAGTAATTTATATTCATAAGTTTGTCCAGCCCCCCTTTAAGATTCATGCTATAAGGGTTTTAAAGCAGTTTTAAACTGTGCTCAGATCAGTTCCGCTCCAGCACGCACTTCTCAGCTGTGTCCTGGATCCGGTGTTCCACGCTCTGACTCTCGTCCTGTCGTGTAGACGCCAGATAATTGTCCTTCATGAAGGCCTCCCATGATAACAGCTCTTCCTCCTCAGTCTGTTGAAGTTCTCGCCCTGAGAGGAAACACGTACCTGAACTGAACATCCTGCTATAAAACACAAGGCTTAGAGTTCTGTAAGAAAATCACTCACTGAAGTGTTTGTGTCTCTGTGATGGGGAGCGCAGCAACACTCCTCTGATGAAGAGGATGATGTGACTCAGAAGGATGAAGGGGGGAGGAAGAGCAGGGCGACTGTGGTATTCCTTGATCAGCTCGTACCTCTGAAACTTCCAAATGGTGTCCGTGTTATCCTGAACCTCCTGGAACGTGTAGCTGTACAGCAATGGAGTTTTTCACAATACTTTAATAGTTAATTTCAAGCGGCAATTCGTAATCGTATGCCTCTCTGTCGCCATCTCTGTTTAAACATAGAATTGCAAGCTAGTTGCGGCAGTATTTTTTTGCATCACATTAATGCATTACATAACGCTTTTATCCAAAGCAACTTAAATTGCATTATACAGTATACAGTACATTGATTCTGAGTATGTGCAATCTCTGGGATCGAACCCATGACCTTGGCATTGTCAACGCCGTGCTCGAACCACTGAGCAGCTTTTAAATGGATGACGAGTGTAAACACTAAACAACTGCTGTAGGAACGAGCTATAAACATTCCACGATCCTCATTTGTGATGATGATGATGTCATGACGAAGATCATTTGTATTGATATAACAGATACTGTCAGATGACTAGATGGTAAATAGAGCAGGTGGAGGTTTGACTCACTTGAAGATGGCGATGAGGAGGTTGAGCAGAAGGATGTTGGCGAACAGCAGGTACACACACAGCAGGATGATGGTCAGCCACTCTGGGAACACTGGCAGGTTCTCCTCATTCAATATGGGACATTTGGGCTTTAGTGGATCAGAACCGTTTACACTACAGCTGTTTATATCAAACTGAGTGTCTGGAGCACAACACACACACACACACACACACACACACACATGGCTGTTTCTGCTTCATTGACTTCCTTTTAAAAATCTTTGTACTGTAAAGGTGGATGTTGTTAGTGAATCTCTCTAGTGATTTTTTTATTTCTAAGGGGAATAAATTAACAGCCTGCTGAATAATGCAGTACAAATGAGATATATACAAAACTGTTTCCATTTCTACAAGAATGTGGAGACAAAAATGGAGACAATCTTGATACTTACAGATGATAAAACAGTTGATGACACAGAGATGTACAATGCGTGTTTGCATTGAGACATTCGTTTTATAAATATAACACAAAACATGACGTGACCATGTAACAACGACATACCATTCAAACTAAACATGTTGATACTATATATTTACAAATGCTATGTTGTATAACCTTTACTTCAATGCTTTTTACTTAATTATAACGAAAGCTAAAGTTCCGAATAATCCTAATACAAGCGTTAGTTTTAATAACTTTCCTTCAGCTTCCCGCAAAATGTCTCTTCCTGTATTTTTGAGGTGAAATGAGTGAGAGATTGTACGATTATAGTGCTCACTGTCTATGTTAGTGGGTACGTTGCCAAATATGATGAGGTACGGTTCATAAACAGCTCCACGAATTATCCATTCCAGCCTCTCCTCGTTCTGAATCAAAATGCCCTGTTTAGCCACACCGTACGCAACCACCCAGATACTGAGCAGAAACATGAAGAAAAACAAATCCATCATCTGTGGATAATAAAAAAATATGAGTATGAGAAAAAGACAATGAATCATTGATGATTCCTATTCATATCTGTTAACATCTTAAGAGGGCCAGACATACACAACTGAGCTCCACTCCAGTCTTAACTTTTCATCCTCCCTCTAACCTCTGACAATCAAACAGGCTGTTTTTGTCGCTCCTGTAAGCTGTGTGTTTTCTTATGGGTCTAATACAGTTTTTAAGGACACGCAGCAGCTGCTACACACAGTCAGAACAGCACAAGAGTTGACAGACTTTATTATATTGTACTCTTATTCATATGACCGTCTCATGCCTGCACTGTGATTGGACAGGCCAGGTTTCTGAGCAGCCAACAGATGTGAATGTAATCAAATGTGGACTGTTAGAAAGTTTACAGTATGTTTTTATGGTGCAATCAGAACTCTCAAAAGATTAAGGACAAATCTGATTCCTACTGATATGACGTATGTAAAAAAATTAACGCATGTAGATGTGAACAGAATAAATACGTAGACTCACCATTCTCCTCACTATGATAATTTTGGGGCCCAGGGTTCTACTGATAGTGAAGATGGCCATTAATCGCAGGCAGAATATGATGAAGTCTATGCAGAGGACAACTTTCCCCACATAGAACACAGTGCCAGAAGTTTGAAGCCTAAAACAGACAGAAATATTATTGATATACTGTATCTTCAGCTTTCAGTCACTGAATTGTAATCAAGTGAGGGACTCTAAAGTGAGTGTTCTGAAGTGTATCCATGACTTTACCTGCACACCAGGCCAGCGATGAAGAGCAGTATCGACAGCACATCCAAAATGTTCCACAGGTCTTTTATATACATCTTTGCTTTCTTACGAAAGCCAGTACCATCAAAGTCATGATAAAGCTGTGAAATATCAGAGGGTTTGAATCTGTGAGTCCAAACGAATAATGCATTTAAATAATGTTTCAATCCAAACACAGTTTAATATCTTTCCAACCCTTAAATTAAGTTTAATTCATACGCACACACAGAACTAAACCGTGCAGGGCTGTGATACTCAAAATAATCATGAGCTGAGCTGATCTTACAGCTCATCTGTGACAATGGTTTTATGATATGCTTCAATAAACGCAGGCCAGGTCTGTAGAGCTCTATGATAAACACACATATCTGAAGCGTCTCACCTGTCTAACCTCCTCACACACCAGTGATGTGAGCCAGATGTAGAGCAGAAGTTCTCTCCATGATGGAGAAGCCTGGAAATCAATCATGAGCACCACGGCGAACAGCCACAAGAAGCCAAAATAAGAGGCGATGTTCCAGTAGAACTTTACTTGAGGAGAGTTAAACAAACTCATCAACCGTGAGGAGCAGTTTAGAGGCTTCAGCGCAGAAGCCTGTGAGGAACCACTGTGTGGTCAGAGAGAGAATCATTCTTCCATTAGGAAACTCTTAAGATTCTCTAAAGAAATCAACAGGAATCAGGTGTTTTTCAAACGGTTGGTCTATGTGCATGTGTGTCAGATTAATCCTGTGTTCATTCTGTCACGTCTAGTTGTAGCTGTTTCACACGCTGTTTTCACCCTCATTTCACATGCTTTGCCTTGCCATGCTTCATCAAGTTTAATAAGAAACACAAAAACAGAAATCTGGAGAAAACGAACACAGGACATATTCATCCCGGGGAAATACTTCACCACTGCATAAATACTTTTGCAAACAGTTTGAGAACAAATACAGTTCAGCAGCTTATAATGGCTAAAGTGAAAGGATTTCAGAAGCTGCAGCCTGACTGTAACTGATGAAGCTGCCTCCATTTTGAATCAACTAACCGTAAGTGACGTTTGATTTTATCTGCTGAATCCAGAGCTAGTTTCTGCTGCTCTGACCTCTCTGCCTCTCTCTGAATATCTTCGTCGCGTCTGCAAGAAACAAACACCGTCACTAGCAACATTTACTTACATTTAGTCATGTTTTATATTTACAGTCCCTGAAACCACAACATAAGAAATGTAGCATTTTAATAGAGGATTTCTGAAATGTGTTTAATTATACCAGTTAAAATGTGGTATAACATAACTTCTCACAAGGTGAGGAAAAACTGCACTTATTTGACCGTAAAGTAAAACAATTAACCGGTTACAGCGAAACACTGCCATCTCGTGATGAACACATGTATTGTCTCCCAGCCCTGAGCCCTCAAAACCATTCCAATCACATTTAATTATGAACTAAACTATTGATCATTAACTGCTAATCAATTTACCTGAAGGACACGAAGCCAGTGTATATAAGAGGAAAAAAGATCATGCTGAGCAAAACCTTCCAGTATGGATTCTCCACGGAGAGCTCGCCGCACCAGATCTGTGTCAGGAAAGCCTGCCGAACACACACAGACACACATTTAAAATGAGCCATCAGGTTCCGGCTGAAACACGCTGTATGTAACTCGAGCTCAATGTCACGACTCAATGGCGCCCTCACCTGGACGCCTGAGTGAGCGATGAACCTTTTGTCATCTGCTTCCAGAGCCAGCAACAGGCAGGTGGTTCTGCCCCATGACGGTGAAATGCGGATTAGGAGTTTCTGGGCTCTCTGCGGGTCCCAGGAGTGACACTCACTGAAGACACCTGCAACAGACGGTCACACACACACACACGGTTAAAGGTCACCGCAGACAAGAGGCAAAAGGTCACTTTCTTTCAACATACCAATGGCATGTGTCTCGTAGTGGTCGGCAAGTTCTTTCATCTCTTTGGCCTCCTCACCATCATGGTCTCCGCTCTCGCGTGCCAGTTTCCTCAAGATCTTACTGGCTGCCAGAGCAGCTGCGATACAGTCTCTGCACTACACCGCACAACACACACTTGTGATTCACTGTGCCAAAATAGTATACAACAGAGCATTCAAAACTATACCCCACAATGCAATGGGCTCCACCTGACCCTTCATTTTAAGTGTGATGAAAGAACCAGGTGTAATATCCAAAGCAATGCAAAAAGCCTTTTTTATTCATCAGATAATAACTGGATTCACAAAAATGACAAGGTCATGTGACAACAGACTTTTAAGAAGTTTCACAGTGACAACATAATTACAAGTAACTATAACATAAACAGTTCTTTACTAATCACTCAGTACCTGTTCCCAGCCAATTTCTGCCAGTTCTCTGTTATTCTGTACAACAGCCCAGAGGAAGAGATCTCGTCCTGGGTCCCACACTGTGTCTGCAGTCCACTCTTCTCCAGAACACGGAAGCTCCAGCTCTTTGGATGGCAACTGTGAGGAAGTTATGCATCAAAAACATGAATATTTGGCCTCTTGTGGTAACAGTCCAACCAGATTAAACAGAATAAAACAGTTCTGGACACATTTGATGAAATTTACTCTAGATGTGGAATCGTCAGACTGTAAATGTCAAATTGTCAACTTTCATAATTTCCCCCCTTGTTCTCATTGCCGTCATGCAAAAATATCTCATTACTGTATTACAATAAATCAATAAGTACTGCATTACAATAAGAGGACTAATTAGAATCGCCACTGAGGAAAATGATAAGAAAGGAAAATGATTAAACTGTACAGTAAAATGTCTGGACACAGAAATAAGAATTTAATGAAAAGCATGCACAATTCTCATAAAACAATGTGTAACAGAATAGGTCAAAGTTTTGGCTGCTCTATACTGTTGTATGATGTACTTTTAATAAAACTTGCCGATAAATGCAGGTCATCTTTGTTCGTTTTTTGGCGTGCCGGGGCGTACAGATGCTGAGTGAAGCTGCCCAACAAGTGTCGCACTTCTTCAGACACGTAATTCATCGAAATCTTTTTGCTGCCAGGGGGCGGAGCTTGACCCCTGCGGACTTTACCTTCCTGGACGCGTTTGGCGAGTTTGCGCAGGAAGAAGCAGCTGGGCAGGTGGCCGTACAGTTCACAGAGCGTGTCTTCATTTTCCAGAAACTGCCGAACACACACTCCGTTCTCCAGCAGCAGCCGCACAAACTCGGGTTTGTCGCCCACCAGCGCAGAAAACATAAATGGATGAAGATCACTTGACTGGGGCAGAAATTGACCATTTTAATCTCATATTATATGAACAAACCCAGCACAACAAACAACAGAACCATCATAAGTAAAGTGAGCCTAGTGTTTCAGTTTAGCTTTCCTGTAGCTCAGTGGTTAGAGCATGGCGTTAACAACACCAAGGTCATGGGTTCGATCCCAGAGATTGCACATACTCAATGTATAGTGATCAATGTGTAGTATAATGCAATGTAAGTCGCTTTGGATAAAAGCATATGCCTAAATGTAAATGTAGTTACTGGGAAGTATTGACTTCCAAGCTCTGCTCATCAGCGATATCAAATGATAAAACCCGACCTTACAACACTCAGCTTTTAGCTCCGCTACTGTGATGGTGCAGCAACGGTTTGAATAGAAAAACGCAACCGTTTATAAAATTATTGTAACAAATACAATTTAATTTATTAATCATTGGTGACCTTCATCGTGTCACTGTTTTATAAAACGTACAAAACAAGCCCAAAGAGGCAGTTTGTGTGTTACAGTAATTATATGCACTGTACTGCAGAAAGTTGAATTATTGCTTCATTTTTAACCCACCGTCCATTTACTCTCCTCTGTAAAAATCTCACTTTCTGCAATGTCGACCCGGTTCCAGGCCACGGCCAGCTCCAGCTGTCTCTCCCACAACTGTCGGCCGCTGCTCTCCTCACTCCTGGATGCTGAGGAGACAACAGGTGTTTACACAGCTGAGGTACGAGATCTTATACACCTGACGTTTACGTTTATTTCATGTCTGTCTATTATTGTGGTCTGTTTTGGAAACAGCCATCTCAGCATAGCCCATAAAAACAAAAGAAGCGGACCTTGGCTAGAATAAGCTACAATGCAGCCCAGACTTGATGCAGATAGTCATACTGTAAGTTCTCATTAAATTAATCCGCAAACAAAAGCCTTCTGTATTTCAGAGCGATCGATAACAGCACGGGCACAGACAGCTTCCACCATTAAAGACGTGTCTGGAATCCTAATGAATAGTGAATGTTTAAGCTAGATTAAGCTGCTTTATAAAAATGACTATGGGCTTGTTCTAAAGGCATGTTAAAAACTATGTGAACTACTAAGACTGCCACAGCTCAACTGCTAGAGCACTGCGCTAGCGCCGCAAAGGTCACGGGTTCGATTCCCGGGGAACGCACATACTGATCAAATGTATAGCTTAAAAGCACTGTAAATTGGATAAAAACATCCGCCACATATGTAAATGTACACAAGCTAAAAACAGAAAAACATATCCTTTTGTAACTCTATACGCTAGCACTAGAAACCATCAAAGCTCTTTTCCACCAAACATTAAATTTGATAAACATCTAGAAGCTTTTATACCGACATGCTCTCCATCACTATACGTTTGTGGCTAATGTTCTAGATTTGAATTGAGTCTTACTCGGCTCACCGCTCACATTAGTCCTTCAGCCATTAGCAGCATAATCTAATTTTCTTCTGCCGGGAATGTGAATTGACGTCTACAAACTTCCAGGTTAAGAAACGGTGAAATGCTCGGTCTCAAACCTTTAAGCAGAGCTTGCAAAATGGCAACATCAACGTCGCTGTTTTTCTCCTCGTCGATACGAAACACGGTGAGCAAATGTGGCATCCGGATGATGTCCTGAATCTAAAGAAGGTCAAAAGAATCACACTGTACAAACTACTGTAAAGAATCAAAGTACTGTATGTACTGTATACTGTGGCTAACAAGAGTTCAAGTTGTTATGAAATGTATGACTCTTTTGCTCTGTTTCATTACCTTCTTGGTCCACTCAATGATCTGAACCTCAGAGAATATTTTGTACTCTTGTCCAAAGAACCTCTTCATTAGCTGGCTAATAAGAACCAAAGTGACCTTTGACACGGGAAGGGTCGCCACCTGAGCAATGACGTCCGCCAGGCGTCCGGAACCCTCCAGCACGACGCACGGCGTGTTGTTCAGCATGGAATTGTAGATTGTCTGTGAGTGCGAGTATGAGAATTTGGCTTAAAAGAGCATACGAGAGACATTTCGGAAGTTAAAGCAGACGACTTTAAAATCTCACATTCAGAGTTCCTGGTCCACCCTCCAGAACCACACAGACCGCCGGGATAGTCAGTCCACTCTCTAGGGGAAACACAATGTTCAAAAACAGACACACAATAACTCATAAATTATCAATTCTATACATTGTTATATAGGTTACAGTGTTACCTAAACCAACGGGTTATATTTAGTGTAGATTTACACTTTTTGTGCGGCAGATGAATTTGTGCCAAAAACTTTTTTTTTTTTAAATAATTACACTTTAAATTGCTTCAGTGAAGTTCAATGAAGCGCTTTACCTCTGTTCCCCAGCATCTGCTGAGAGATCAGTTTCTCCAGTCTGGCTCGCAGCTCGATTTCAGCTCCATAACGTCCATGAGTGCCATCATCCACCAGGAGGAAGTGAGAATGATTGATATCGAGACAGGAGAGCCGCCCCTGACCCTGCTCATCTAGAGAGTAATATGCAGGAAAACACCCCTGAGGGAGAAAATTACCGTGTGAAACCCAAATTATAATGACAATTTTCAAAATTATAATATCTTAGCATTCGGTTTATTTACTTTGCAGGGCACATGCATTAATATCAAGAAATAAACAGGATATTATCAAAACAAATATCGACATCATTTCTCAGATATGTTGTTTAGCTGTCAACTGTTTAGAGTGAAGCATCTCACATCAGGATGGACGAGGGTGTGGCGTTCATGGATGACGCCCCAGGTCGCTACACCGATGACCACGATCTGTCCGTCCACAGAACTGCTACTGAGAGTGTAATCACGCACGGCCATGCCCACGTGCTTCATCACACCTGCGTGAGTACCTCCTGTCAGGATCCACGCGCCTGTAACAGCAGTTGTCTCAGGATTTAAAAAAGTCTTATATGTGTATGTGATGGAAAGAACGCCTGCCACGCCTCTCTCAGCCACGCCCCTCACAGCCACGCCCCCGGTCTCTAGACTCCAGGACACTCTGAGCATCTAATGGAAGCCGCCACCCCTTTGCACCATGGACCATGAACAGACTCCGCCCTTTACCTGGACCAAACCCGTACATCACTCCCTCACCCTAACTGAGCTCCTTCTCAATGCGTGGACATCGCACCCACTTTTTTTGGACACTATCTTTCCCAATGGACTTTTTATTCCCTCTTTGAACATTTTGTTTACATGAACGCCCCTGAACATCTTATTCCTGATTGGACGGCTGTACCTGTGGTTTGGGCCACTTTAATGAGGCCTCGGCGGAACTTGTCCTTTAGGTTGCTCTTCATGTGGAAGTTTTTGGCTCCCCCCGTCACTGATATCAGAAGGTTGGGGGGTCGCAGCTTCCACTGTTCAGTCATCAGCTGATACAGACTCTCAGGGGGCGTGTCCGACGACGCCCGAATATACTACACACACAAACACAAATTCAATAATTCAATAAACTTACATTGCTTTATAATCTTTGTAAACCACTAATGTAAACTTTTACATTTCCGTATGCGGCAGATGCTTTCATCCAAAGCCACTTACAGTGCGTGTAATCAATACATTTTATCAGTGTGTGTGTGTGTGTGTGTTTCCTGGAAAACGAACCCACAACCTTTCCATTAGTTAAAACGAACTAACAATTAACAACACAACATTTATTCTACGGCATTTATTAATGATCATTTCAACATGTACTAGTACATTTTCAAAATTAAAAGTTGTGTTCGTTAATTAGGTAACGCACAATGACCTAACATGTATTCAATTAATTCACTAAATACAATTTTTAACGAATCAAGTCTTATTGTAGTGTTTTTACCTTCCCCAATTTCTGTCCAAGGCCCCCAAAACTGATATCTCCATAGGCATCGGTAGGCTCCTCTCTAATGCATCTGTTTTTGCTCCACGGCTTCCCCACATAGCATTCAGGTTTGATGGCCTCATCACAGTGCTGTGGCTTTGGGTATCCACACTTACAAATCCCCTCACTGTCAAAGACAATCCATGTCATACGTCACCCCTATTCTCTATTGTTTTTATACACAGCTAGTTACAAACAATATAACCTAACACTAACCTACACACTAGCTCTAACAGACCACTTTCTGCATTTTTACAATATATAAAAGCTTTATTTACTATGATTTTATAGCATTTTTACAAATGAGGACGTCCCCAAACTGAGGTTTTGATCACTTTTGAGTACATATTTGTCCCCAAAGTGTGGGGCGCACGCACACACTCATTATCTGGATGCTGCTGAATGGCACACAGAAATACATGGATCACACATACTGTATGTGGTTTGTAGTTTATCATCGTCAACAGGACAATTCAACTGTCCTGCTGT